>JAVTVY010007713.1:0-47231 GCA_036873755.1 Hanleya hanleyi
GCGTTATATTCATATCAAGTATGGTGCGGCTTGTGTTCAATGAGGCTTGGAATGTTTATACAATTAATTTCTTCTCACTGTTACACAATAAATATTTGCTGCGTGGAATCCAGTCATTTGTTCCATAGGGGCAATATTCTCATCAGCCATCACCATTCAATGTGAATGTGATACATATACAAGTCCATGGTCATTGATACAGTAAGGTGAAGGCGAAGGTGACCTGTAACACCAGTATACAAAATTATACCGAGCGCATTGAATCCTCATCATATGATGTTGAGACAGATCAGAACGAAGAGTCGGTAAAATCAGGTGTGTTTTGAAGAGCATTCTCTCATCAATGATGATGCTATACTGTACACATACAAAATATGAAGTGTTGCTGTGTTGGGCCTATAGCACAAAATCACAAGCAAGTTGGTACAACTAGGCACACAGGGTCTCATTTCTGTCGCTAACGTGTTGATTTGGGTGAGGGGATCCTCTCATGGGGAGGTGTGGGTGAGATGGGGCCTAATGTCTCAAGCACTTTTCCAGGTTTTCCATCAATATACTCTATTCCATACCCCAATATTTCAAGCACGTCAAATCAAACAAAAATTATTTGCTGGGAATGTGACTTTCACATTCCTGTCTGGACATGCTAGTGAGGAACCCTCAATCCCAGATTAATTACCATTGATGAAGCTAACGTCCAACAAATGCAAAATTGAGCTTGGCATCCGGCCGTATGTTATTCAGTGATGTATTACGCTACGGACCCTGTTGCCTCGACGGAGGTCTTTGCGCTCATCCAGCGCTTGTTATTATAAGAGCTCTAATAAAATGATTTATATACTCCGATAAATTTAGTCTGTGTGCACTGTATAAATTGGATCAGGAAATATTCTGCTAATTTGTTTCGAAGTCTATTGTAGAATCAGTTAAGGATACTGAGTTCTCCTGTAGGTACTTGTACACACCTTCCATAGAATTTGTCTGACAGTATGCCTCATGACTAAGATAATGTATACATTTGTTGAAAGCGCATTTCATATAACGATTCCAAATATATAAGTTTGTTCACTGTAAACCTGTTGGTTGTAAAGATATTCGGATTTTAAAAAATAATAATTTAAAATTTAATTTTAATTTTTTAAATGGCTATTTTCAAAAAAATATTTAACTTATCGTAACTTACATCTTCATTTCCTGTAGAAGACAACTCCAACAGAGAATCTGTGTATCAGTTTTATCAATTTTGATCTATAACTCATTCTAATATTGACATTCATTAGAATATTTCTTCACAAAATTGAGCGATTCACAGTTTTGAATTTTGAAGTTGAATTAATAGTCAATATGATACGAACTAGACCAAAATTGACAAAACTGAGACATGGATTTCCTGTTGGAGTTTTCTTCTACAGAAAATCATGATGTAAGTTACCATAAAATAGCCATCTAAAAAAGAAGGTTCATTTCCTTAAATTAATTTTTTAAATTCGAATATCTTCAAAAACCTAGAGATTTACAGTGAACACGTTTATATATTTGAAATACTTAAGAAATGTGCGTCAAAAAAATATATACATTACCACATTACCACAGATATAAGGGATACGTTTAGCTGTATGAAGACAAATTCTAGAGGGTGTGTACAAGTATCTGCAGGTAGGGCTCAGTATCCTTAAATTATGGCAGAATGGACTTGGTTTACGAAGATGCATGATAACCCCAATAACCAGATTCAACCATTAGATACTTTATAGCTGATAATAACATATTGTGAATATGTATTATCGGGGTCGCGCGTTTGTATGACACACGACTCCGCCCAGGGGCGCATGCAATCAGTCACCTGTGCAACCCGGGTATGCGCTTGCATAACTGGCACTATCAGTACGCGAGCCAGTGAATGTGAATGGGTGCGAGGATATCTAATACCATGCAGTGGGCTTACAATATATACTTTATATACTCACTTGACTCAACATGTGTAAATAATGTATGAGATTGATTTACGGCGTTTGAATATCGTTCACCCATATACAAAAACAATTCCGGTCTGATATGAGAAGAACGAGAAAACGAGTACAGTAGAGATTTCATTGTATTATAAGAACAAAAACTACTTTTCTCATCTGGAGCACCAGAGTCATCTACGCGGTTCTGGACGTGAACTTTGACAATCTACAACTAATATGTGGCAAGTTAAATATACATTACACCAGTCTACCGTCGCACTCATCGTCTATATCCTGTTTCGAACTTAGAGAACAAGAATCAGTCCCTCATGCATGTGTAGCAGCAGGAAATTACTTGTATGAGACTGATACTGATATTTGTAAGTGATATACAATTGTCAAACTAAACTGAAACCAAGTAAACCACAGATTTTACCCTGGAATTATACAACTTTTGTAGGTATCCAAACATGTGCACAAGTAATAAGTGGTCTCAATCTCAATCCTTCACTCAGTTGTTACGATCTTTTAACATCTGATAACATCCACATGCAAATCTCGTGCGACCCAGGACGATACTTCAACAAAAGTGATTAACCAATCGAATGGCTGGTTATGTAAAACAGTATACAATTGTGAAACCTCTGTTTACAAATGTGAAACAGCTGATAAATCACGCGCCCCCCCCCCCCACCCCCCATATACAACAATAACGCATGAAACAAAAGCGGAAGGACAAAATAATTGGCGGCAAGTTCGTCCGACATGTGCACCTTTCAGATAAAAAGAACTCTGCATGGGAAAGATTGACTTCTGCTATATTGGGCAAATTTGCTTGAATAAATTCATGTAATTGGATTGAAGTCACTTACGCTCATCGCAACAAGATTGCTCGTGTCAGTCCTTCTCAAATCCACTTCTCGAAAAGTCCTGGGGATTTTATCATATGTTAAATCCGTGATTATTGCATCTGAGTCCACTGAGTTTGACTTTGACTTGTGAGTTGTGCTTGCGAGTCACAGTGACTGCCAGTTTACTTGCTATACACAATCAGAATCATATTTATTTTGACGCAAAAATTACTTCAGAAAGACTGAACGCAGAAAACAAACATCACAATATAAACTGATATGCTGGAATACAGAAAATAAATGATAAGAAAACACTGCCTGAAATTTTCATTGTGTATATATAATTTTGTCCTGGTTTGGAATGTCTTAATAATTATCTCGATGTTTACCAAGTACATATAGAAGATATTTCCACAGTCGAAATATTGCTTGTGAGAATGGTGAAATAATTCTCGATTTTGTCTCCATCCATTTCCACGTATGCTGTATATATAGATTAAGGCTATACTGTATGATTACACCTATACGATACAGTACATGGACTATGTTCTTATTCTGTCTTAATGACATTCTCAAACGAATTTTGTATACACACCTTTTGTATACCACTGGTACACGACTCAATATGAATGTGCACACCTGTACAAAGTTCTGTATATTTTGTAGACAATAGTATTTAGGGTAAGCACACTCCAGACTGTGTTTTCGTGTCATTTATGCGATATCGTGCATCTCCGGTGTGAGCCCGTGGAAGATACATCTTGAAGCTATTCGGAAATTGTATCCGTGTGGGTTTGATTAACACACTTTGATTTACATTAAAATCAGGTAAAGTCCGTGTCTGATGTACAATGGACCAAATACTTGTAAATACACAGTATAGTTATCATTTTAGTTGAGGTGCACATATAGATTATTACAGTAAACTGAAAACATATACTCACATTTTACATGCGATGTCTTCAAATCTCCAAACGTTATTTCGTTAGTTCATCTAAGCGGCGATGAAAATCTGTTACTTCGAGTCAACTAATCTAGAATATATACGAAATCTAGTTCGACAACAGAGATCAAAGTTGCCCGGAGTTATAAAACTTTCTTTTTGATCCAGGAGACAATATTACAATGCGGTGATCTATTTTCCGCCGACACGTTACCTGTACATGTTATTGTGTAGCGCAGATTGCTGCATTCCGTTCGAGAGTCGAAACGGACTGCAGGTCAAACGTACGGTGGCTTGTTAGGGCCATGCATTGATTTTTGCAATTTTCTGTCTTTTACTAGTTTTCAAGATTTCACTTTCGCGTTTTCTGTGATTTCTTGCCATTGCCATCGATTCATTTCCGAGATATAAAGTTGTTTTCTGGTTTTAGCAATTTCTTCTATCCATTTTCATGCGACTGCAAAAATCGAACAACCATGTGAAAACACTAAAAATTAGCAAAAACATCGAAAAAGTATTTCAACCGCGGTGGAAAGTATTTCAACCGCGGTGGAAAGTATTTCAACCGCGGTGGAAAGTATTTCAACCGCGGTGAAAAGAATTTCAACCGCGGTGGAAAGTATTTCAACCGCGGTGGAAAGTATTTCAACCGCGGTGGAAAGTATTTCAACCGCGGTGGAAAGTATTTCAACCGCGGTGGAAAGTATTTCAACCGCGGTGGAAAGTATTTCAACCGCGGTGAAAAGTATTTCAACATGGTTGTTCGATTTTTGCAGTGGCTTGAAAATGGATAGAAGAAATTGTTAAAACCAGAGAACAACTTTATATCTCGGAAATGAATCGATGTCAATGGCAAGAAATTACAGAAAACGCGAAAGTGAAATCTTGAAAACTAGTAAAAGGCAGCAAATTGCAAAAATCAATGCATGGCCCTAACAAGCCACCGTACAAACGACTGCATAGTAATTTACTGGGTCGCGAGAACGGGATGTACATGTATGTTTGTATAGTCATGTGTTTGCTGAGCGGACCACAGTTATATTCATCTATTCCGATAAGAAGACAATTCATATCTTCAGCAGCATTTGGCAGTTGAACATTTTGCCTTTTTTTCTCATGTATGTACGGAAAATGTCCCGAGGCGTGCAACGTAACAGATGCAAATAGTAATTCGCTCTAAATGATCTCATCACGATACTTATACATATACTTGAGCGATTTGAACATAGCAAACCGGTTGAGAAACAAGCGTCCAATCACGTAAACTGGACTCTATCGGTACCGGTACTGAAATAGCGATTAATTGTATGAACGTTGTCGCATATCAAATCGCCTGACCGAAAATTTAATAAATTGATTTGGTTTAATGTCACACACAGGGTTATTTCACTCATATGGTTACAGCCAGTTTGGATGGTGGGGGAAGCCAGAGTACCCGAAGAGAAGCACCACCTGTCGGCAAGTAACTGGCAAATTGATTGATTGAAATTGCAGTTTAAGGGCCGGTTCCCATACGGATTTCGCAGTCCATCAACTCAATGTTTTATTTTAATTACACGTTACATTTCTTAGTTCATTTAAGATGTTTACAAGTGCTGTATTATCAAACAAACAAATAAATAAATATATATATAAATAAATAAATAAATAAGTAAATAACTAGGAGTGAGCGGATGGAGATATAAATAGAATAGAAGAATTGTCTATGTACAGGTTCGTCGGTTGGTTTTTGATTAGGTTACATTGGTAAATATGTGTTCATTGTACATTGTAGTCGCGTGGGTGATTCCTTTGTCTTTGTACCCCTTCGTACACACAAAGCCGTCAAGAAAAAACTAGGAGAACCATAGGCGGAATGTGTGCTTGGAATGTGTATAGGTGTAAAGGATGGCAGGCTGCGTCCTATACAGATTTAAAGTCAAAGGATCATTTTCTGCATTGGACAATCTTCAGAGGCATCTCAGGTGTGGCGCGTCTGGTCTGTGGTCTTGAACAGTGAGTTGGGTCCTAGTTGCCCGTGGGTGTGCTTGGCATTGCTCGGTTTGGTTTGAATGTAGAAGCTGTTCTTGTTTCCGTTGATTGTCCATGGTCATGGTGTGGGTTTTGGGATTCCACTGAAATGGCTAGGTCATGGTGGCTCGTTTGGAATTTGAAGGGTCTTTGTCCCATAGGTCGGTGGTCCGTGATCTGTGGTCGGTGGTCCGTGATCTGTGATCGGTGGTCCGTGATCTGTGGTCGGTGGTATTGAGGGCGATCAGATCTAGTGTTGTCTGTGTCGTGTTACGGCTACTCCAAGGGCTTTAACTGGCAAACTGCTGGGCTCTCGAACTTATGGTAGGCCGTTAATGCCAAACCTCGCTGATTTTAACCGCGGTGTAAATCTGATTTAGACCGCGGTGTGAATAGAATTTAACCGCGGTATCAATCGATTTAAATCGCCGTGTAAATCGAAATTAAACCGCGGCGTAAATCTAATTCTTCGCGCATTGCGAGGACAGAATTAGAAAATGCAAATGGAGAATAAAGCCACTAGAAGAAGCAAAATATCACGTTCATCATCGGGCACGTTTCTATCGAAATCTGAGATAAGTGCATGATCTTTGCGTATGCGAAGCCTTAACATGTGAAAGTTTTTTTATGGGCAAGGTTGTTCTCCGGAAAACATAATTTTTGAATAAAACTGCTAAACTGGGCAGTAGTATATAAAACCCTTATTCATTATTAAAAATGAAGGTCCAAAATGAGGGTCGTGACGTGACGTGGCGATGACGTCACGGATTATGTCACTTCCGGTGTCAAAGGTCACATCCGGGTCAAAGGTCACATCCGGGTCACTTCCTGTGACGTCACGCCGAGTTGTTTTCCGGTTGCTTCATCATGATGTTGGTGTTGCCAAGTGAGACCCACCCACACGATGTGGTCTGTGAGCAACGTAAATTACCAGCAGGAGCTGTATTGGGTACTATTTTACAGAAAATAACATCCTTTTGGTAATTTGTGCTTGAATGAACTGCACAATAAAGTTTATTGTTCTTTACACTAGCATAATATTCTAATGGTTTATGAAGAATAAATGTCTATTCGGTTAAACTGTAGGACAACAGTTATGTTTTACACCTTTCGCCTCCTGATGATTCAAATGGGACTGACCTAGCTGATAGTAATAGAGCAGGTTATCAACTGAGGCTACATACTGGGGCTTGGATATGTTATTTATCCCAAGAACTGAAAAGATAGCTGATGAAATTTGTAGAATGTTTGCAGAATTTCTCTCGACAGTAGCCTGGAGTTAAGTTTTGCTGTCTGAATAATTAGAAGAAATAGGATAGGGAAGTCTCCGAACGGTCACAGCACGGTCACAGCACGGTCATAGCACGGTCATAGCACGGTCACAGCACGGTCATAGCACGGTCACAGCACGGTCATAGCACGGTCACAGCACGGTCATAGCACGGTCATAGCACGGTCACAGCACGGTCACAGCACGGTCATAGCACGGTCATAGCACGGTCACAGCACGGTCATAGCACGGTCACAGCACGGTCACAGCACGGTCACAGTCACAGCACGGTCACAGCACGGTCACAGAACGGTCACAGCACGGTCACAGCACGGTCACAGTCACAGCACGGTCACAGCACGGTCATAGCACGGTCACAGAACGGTCACAGCACGGTCACAGTCACAGCACGGTCACAGCACGGTCATAGCACGGTCACAGCACGGTCACAGCACGGTCACAGCACGATCACAGCACGGTCACAGCACGGTCATAGCACGGTCACACGCACGGGTCACAGCACGGTCACAGCACGGTCACAGCACGGTCACAGCACAGCACGGTCACAGCACGGTCACAGCACGGTCATAGCACGGTCAGCACGGCACGGTCATCAGCACGGTCACACGGTCATAGCACGGTCACAGCACGGTCATAGCACGGTCACAGCACGGTCACAGCACGGTCACAGCACGGTCATAGCACGGTCACAGCACGGTCACAGCACGGCTCTAGCACGGTCACAGCACGGTCATAGCACGGTCATAGCACGGTCACAGCACGGTCATAGCACGGTCACAGCACGGTCACAGCACGGTCACAGTCACAGCACGGTCACAGCACGGTCACAGAACGGTCACAGCACGGTCACAGCACGGTCACAGTCACAGCACGGTCACAGCACGGTCATAGCACGGTCACAGAACGGTCATAGCACGGTCATAGCACGGTCACAGCACGGTCATAGCACGGTCACAGCACGGTCATAGCACGGTCATAGCACGGTCACAGCACGGTCATAGCACGGTCACAGCGTCACGCACGGTCACAGTCACAGCACGGTCACAGCACGGTCATAGCACGGTCACAGCACGGTCACAGCACAGGTCACAGTCACGCCAGCACGGTCACAGCACGGTCATAGCACGGTCACAGCACGGTCACAGTCACAGCACGGTCACAGCACGGTCATAGCACGGTCACAGCACGGTCATAGCACGGTCACAGCACAGGTCACAGCACGGTCATAGCACGGTCACAGCAACGGTCATAGCACGGTCACAGCACGGTCACAGCACGGTCATAGCACGGTCACAGCACGGTCATAGCACGGTCATAGCACGGTCACAGCACGGTCATAGCACGGTCACAGCACGGTCACAGCACGGTCACAGTCACAGCACGGTCACAGCACGGTCATAGCACGGTCACAGCACGGTCACAGTCACAGCACGGTCACAGCACGGTCATAGCACGGTCACAGCACGGTCATAGCACGGTCATAGCACGGTCACAGCACGGTCATAGCACGGTCACAGCACGGTCATAGCACGGTCACAGCACGGTCACAGCACGGTCACAGTCACAGCACGGTCACAGCACGGTCACAGAACGGTCACAGCACGGTCACAGCACGGTCACAGTCACAGCACGGTCACAGCACGGTCATAGCACGGTCACAGAACGGTCACAGCACGGTCACAGTCACAGCACGGTCACAGCACGGTCATAGCACGGTCACAGCACGGTCACAGCACGGTCACAGCAAGTGGACGCTCAAGTCTGTGGTGACATAATAAGCGACCAGTAACACTAAAAGAGATAGCGCGAAAAAAACTAAAAACTGCTCAATAAATGAGCAACATCAATTCCAAGAACTTCAAAATCGAGCGGTCTCACAAATCAGCCTTTCCAATCTAATATTTTGTATTTAGAGTTATCCACATTCAAGGTAACATTAATATTCAAGGTTACAGTCAAGGTAACCAAAGTCCTTTGGTGACGTCATGATGCTGTTGTCATATCCAATCGTGGCACAAAGTCACAATACGATGTTACCTCAAAAGTGATACATTTTATGGATTTTCGTCATCCCCAACTATACCCACTACCGAGCAGGGGCAAATATTCTTATAATGACGGTTGGGAAACTCTCATAATAATGAACCATTTACAAAGGATTTCCACAACTGGTAACAGGTGATACAACTTAAAACAAATCTGGAATTGACTCTCTAGATAATTTGTTTTTCGTTTAGTGCCATCGCAATCCCCTTTCCTCTTCTTTATTCCTTTCTTTTCTAACTTTTTGCATCTTTCCCGTGGCCCGCACTTGACACGTACACACCTCGCCAAACCCTCCATTCCCAGTACAATACATCTGAAATGTGTTCTTTATAACAGGTTAACAGAAATCATAAAAGGCATGCAAAGGGTTAATAAACATTCGCTTCTTTTTTCACAGTAACATTACCAAGAAGCTAAAACTGGTTCTCAAATGTTTTGTAATACACTGCTCTTAGCCTACCATGAACAGCAGAATTATGTCTCTTTTGTATGATGGCCGAGAGGGGCCGTCGAGCATCGCCCTTGAAACATTTTGGGCGATATTGCGATGCGATAACGCGATATTGCGATGCGATAACGCGATATTGTGATATCGCGATATTGCAATATCGCAATATCGTGTCATCGCATCGCAATATCGCGTTATCGCATCGCAATATCGCAATATCGCCCAAAATGTTTCAAGGGCGATGCTCGACGGCCCCTCTCGGCCATCATAATTTTGGAATACGTACTTTGTAAACAAAACAGAACATTATTGATCTGGCTCATCCAATGAAAGCTTTCAACAGCAATTCACACAGACAGATGTGTAAAACACTACTCATGATAGGAATCATTTCTGATAGAGATAAACATGAAGTGGGAAAAACTCGTGTATTTGACATAAAGTCAATACAGTACACTGTAAAAGTATTTATCATTTGTGTCCTCACGGAAATACATGGTTATCAACAACCCATGTCAATGCATCCATTTAAATACACCGGAGAAATTATTGCCATTGGAAATAATATAATCCATCTTGAGATATCGTGTTCACAAGAAAGATGGAGAGGCAGACAGACAGACAGGCAGACGACGATTAGGACGACAATACCCTTCGGCAAAATTTGCCCAAGGGGTAAATATGAACACTGTGGCTAACGTAGTAAATCCTTCAATAATCCAATCAATCTATTCCTACGAAGTAGGCTACAGATCGCAAATTGTCCGGTAATGAGTGAGTGAGTCAGTCCATCCGAATCCTTTCGTCGGCAAAATAAGGAGAACCACTGACATTAGAACCTTGATTTTTGGCATGAACGTGCATTAGGGCATTGTTACCAGCAAGTTCTGATCTGAAATAATTCTGATTTAAATTAGATTGATAATTAACACTTCAGTATATTGTTATACATGTAGCTATATGTGGACTATAGCCTTTAACGTGTATCAGCTTCAAATTCAGGTCAAATTACCCAGAGCTAAAAATACCCTGTCCCACTGTATGTCTTTGTACCGGTTATGCTCAGGAGAATGACATAGAATAATTATTATCTTGTGCAGAGAAGGTGTTGGTCTGGAGTTGAATTACCGTAAACTACATAAATGCTACCTTTCTACTATAGTACTATATATAAAAATTTGTTGTATTGTTGGGAAAATAATGTGATTCAAAAGTTGTTTTGATCCTGTACAAGGGCACTGAAAACCATTAAAGATATGTAAATGTATTTTCACACGTAAAGCTTGAAATCTACTGAACCTATATTATTCAATCTGTTTCCTTTAATTAAAAAATTGTAAAATTAAATCGGCGATCGTTATTTATTTTGGAATGAAGGCGCATTAGGAGAATGTTACCAACAAGTTCTGAGCTGACCTACTTTTGATGAACATTTCTGCTGATTTTTGATGAAAATCACTGGCGATTCTGACTTGGGCGATGCCCATCTTAATATAGGCAGGATTTCAACTGGGGGTGGGGATTTCCAAGAGTTCAGTTCACGTTCGAGTCCTAATGCCTACTGTACTTCGTAGGTCCTGTGACGTTAGTCACACTGCTCATGTTAACATTCACTCGCTCTATTAACATTCAATCACGCTCCGATTTACTCTCAAATTTTGAATTCACTCCAATAAATTCGATAACATCCTAAAACTGGTAGAAACTACATAGACAATACCATTAAGAAAGTGGTTAACATTTACATCTGATTATTGTCAGAATGACACTTTCTTGATAAAGCACAGTAACATTTACTTATGTCGGATGGGCCAGTCACACGAGAGACTCGAACTTACGTCTATATAATTTAGCACCAAATCGCCGACAGGAAATGCAGGTGCTCTAAACTGAAAGTCGTGGAAGCTCAGGTGATCGAGTGGTTTCGAGCGCTTGATTTTGCTGCTGGCAATTTGGTGCGAAATTCTGAGGACGTGGTTTCGAGTTGTGGGACTGGCCCATCCAACACAAGTAAATGTTACTGTGCTTTATCAAGAAAGTGCCATCCTGACAATAATGAGATGTGAATGTTACCCACTTTCTTAATGGTTTTGTCTATGTAGTTCTCCCAGTTTTAGGATGTGGTCGAATTTATTGGAGTGACATAAAAATTTGAGGGTAAATCGGAGGCTGACTAAATGTTAATAGAGTGAGTGAATGTTGATAGAGTTGATCGCCGTCTGTCTGTCTGTCTGTCTGTCCCTATTTCTTGTGAACACGATATCTCAAGATGGATTATAGCCAGGCATTGTAAATTCATACCGCATATGCATCTGGGGAAGGGCCAGAAGCTATGGTTGGCCATCCCTGTCAGAATTCGTCATTTAGAGGCTGCCTCTAAATAATATATACCATGGTACAAAATGCCAAGCCTGTCATAATTCGTATTTAGAGGCTGCCTCTAATTATTTTGTACCATGGTATAAAATGCCGAGCCTGTCATAATTCGTATTTAGAGGCTGCCTCTAATTATTTTGTACCATGGTATAAAATCGCCTCTAAATCGCCAAGCCTGCCACAATTCGTATTTAGAGGCTGCCTCTAATTATTTTGTACCATGGTATAAAATGCCGAGCCTGTCATAATTCGTATTTAGAGGCTGCCTCTAATTATTTTGTACCATGGTACAAAATCGCCAAGCCTGTCATAATTCCTATTTAGAGGATGCCTCTAATTCATTTTAGCCGTAAGTCATAAACAACTCGATGTCATATCAAGAATATTAAATTTGACCAATGAGTAAACTTGTAACAAGCGTAGAGATATGGTCACGTGAGTAAATGGGAAGAGACAAGATTTTTGACATATTCTCCCAAGGTGCTTTGCGCTATTCTCCGATGGACTTTCGAGAGGCGAGGTAATACGTATTCAAAAGCTTACCCGTCCTGTGGAGGTCCGGACCTCGGTGGAACGGCGCTGGTCAGACCACTATATATTATGCCTGCTGTAAACGGTGGACGGTGGACTGAATTAGGCTAATCGGATTATAAAGGCGCACGGTCGATCGTCTAGCCTCGCCAGGGGACGGCGGTGTTAATAAATATATACGATTACTCCCCGTAGTTAGACCGAGACGGAGACTGTTCGCGACTGAACAATTAAATAAAAAACAGACATGTGAAGTAATTTTCACATTCTTTTTGCGTAGACCTCTGGAGGTCCGGTCTGCCGAGTTCCTTAGACAGTTTCTGTATGAAATCCTTGTATGTCCTTCCACAATATTCAGTGAAATTCCGTTGAACACGAAATAAATGTTGCCATATATATATTTTAAAATATTTTTTAAGCGAACACAAAACTAATATATACATATTTTTCATATTTTTTTGTTTTCTCTCCACATTTCAGATGGGATATTCAATTCAAGGGTGTAATAATACATCGATAATATTTCTAAAATATTGAATTATATTTCATGTCAGTAACATTATATGATATGAGCGGTCTGTCCAGTGCCGAGTGTTTAGCGTAATTTCGCATCTCCCATAGTGTAATACTGACGCGGTCTGTGCAGGGCCGTTAGTATCAAGAAACCTTACTTAGCCAAAGACTTCCGGCCCCTGGAGGTCCGGTCTGCCGAGTTCCTTAAATCCTTCATGTCCTTCCACAATATTCAGTGAAATTCAGTTGAACACGAAATAAATGTTGCCATATATATATTTTTAAAAATATTTTTTAAGCGAACACAAAACTAATATATACATATTTTTTCATATCATTATATGATATGAGCTGTCTGTCCAGTGCCGAGTGTTTAGTGTAATTTCGCATCTCCCATAGTGTAATACTGACGCGGTCTGTGCAGGGCCGTTAGTATCAACTGGGACGAGTATATTCGTCCCAGGTATCAAGAAACCTTACTTAGGCAAAGACTTCCGGCCCCTGGAGGTCCGGTCTGCCGAGTTCCTTAAACAGTTTCTGTATGAAATCCTTGTATTATCCTTCCACAATATTCAGTGAAATTCATTTGAACACAAAACAAATGTGGGAATTTTTTTAATATTTATTAAGCGAACACAAAACAATTATATAAATATTGTTTTCTCCGAATTTCAGATGACAATACATCGAAAATATTTCTGAAATATTGAACCATATTTCACGTCAGTAACTTGATTAAAATCATTTATTCAATAGGCTGTATGTTAAGAAATGCGTGATAACACAATTTCGCTATTCTCCCAGGATATTTTCTTCACTAATATTACAGGTTTATATTTACGTGCATTAATCATTATACTTTAAATTACATATATTTTGAGAGAAGGATATCTCTCGTCTCGTCAAATGTAACAGTGTTCATGAACACAGACAGTCTGTCTAGACATCTGATTGACAGACACGTAGAAGACAGATTTTGTTAACAAGTTTGCTGAATGAATTAAAATAAACCATTAGGGGCAGGTTATGAATAGACCCCCGAGAACAAGAGTCAGTTAAGACTAATCTGACGGCTAGAAAGCGCTATATAATATATTGGCAAATAAACATTACCCCCCAAAAATTTAATTATTATTCAATTCAATGTTGTAATTAAACGATACATTTTGTTAAATAAAAAGTATATATTTGATATGTTTATGTTTTCCGTCACGATATTTGCTATTATCTCATCTGGCCCCGACAAATCGGCCCCGCGGGTCAGATATCAAACTGTGTGATGACATTGAGCCCTATTATCCCCCGTATTATATATAGGAGTCCCACCAGCGCCGTCCCAGGAAGTACCGGTCTGGTCAGGTCCGCATATATAGCGGTAAGGTTTTGAACCCTGTTGCTTGAACTTGACAGTGACAGTCGTGAAGAATTCTGCCTGTGGATGACTCGATCACCATCAGGTTGTCGGGGATTTGCTGCTGCCTGCTCTCGGATTCCATTCAGAAGGGTGTTTAAGTCGCGTTGTCTATTCTGAACTCACATCAACTGCATGCGATTAGAAGGTGCATTTGGCGACCTGAGCCTCGACGGATCCGCCATCTTCCGTCTACATTTCGGCCCTACATTTCCCGCCAAATCAAAAAAGGGGAGGAGCGTAAAGCCCGGCACCAAATTTGTGAAAGCGCATATCATTGGTGGAAGTAATAAGAAGGAGAAAATTTACGACTTACGGCTAAAGTGAATTAGAGGCATCCTCTAAATAGGAATTATGACAGGCTTGGCGATTTTGTACCATGGTACAAAATAATTAGAGGCAGCCTCTAAATACGAATTATGACAGGCTCGGCATTTTATGCCATGATACAAAATAATTAGAGGCAGCCTCTAAATACGAATTGTGGCAGGCTTGGCGATTTAGAGGCGATTTTATACCATGGTACAAAATAATTAGAGGCAGCCTCTAAATACGGATTATGACAGGCTCGGCATTTTATACCATGGTACAAAATAATTAGAGGCAGCCTCTAAATACGAATTATGACAGGCTTGGCATTTTGTACCATGGTATATATTATTTAGAGGCAGCCTCTAAATGACGAATTCTGACAGGGATGGCCAACCATAAGAAGCCTACTGAAAATGACTCACCTTGACCTATTTTATCAAGGTCAAATTCTAGTCTAAATGCTGATTCCTTTTTATTTCCAGGATTGTACTGGAATACCTCCCCAAAGATCCATTTGAAAGTTTTATAGATTCTATGTAGTTCAGAAGATACTTACAATGGAAGTGAAAGGCGACTCGCATTTTACAGCATGCGACCGTGGTTAAGTCACTTACGGGTTACCGAGCAATGGTTCGGTCCATGTTTGCAGATGGCGACGACAACGAAAGGCGACGCCACATCCTGGAAGAGTTCAAAGAAGCGGTCTTAGACAGAGTCGACTCGATGGATAGGTGTGTTATCACCCGCCACTACTGGACTATGACGGCTCGTTGACCTCACAATGGTCTTTGCCCTATTGACCCTGACGCTGTGGCAATGCCAGTTCTGTGTAACAGCGACAGAGAAGAACGGCTAACTAAGCACAATGTTCACACACACACACACGCCCCCGCGCACCAAACCATGCGCACACACACACACACATACACGCACTCACACGCACACACAGGTAGATCTACCAGGTAGCATGACCGAACATGGCCACTTTCTCTACTACTCGCACATGGGCACCTCTGAAACTGCACTTTCTCTACTACACCTCAATGCGTGTACACGTTTCACCCCAGTCCGGATCTACCTGATAAAAGCTTCAATAGGATACCACCCAATAAAAGCTTTCAACAGCAATTTACAAAGCCAGATGTGTAAAACCCTACTCATGATAGAAATCATTTCTGATATAGATAAACATGAAGATGATGAAGTGGGAAAAAGTCATGTACTTGACATAAAATCAATGCAGCACACTATAAAAGTATTTATCATTCGTGTCATCACGGAAATACATGGTTATCAAAAACTCTGCTGTAGTTACTGTGCTTTATCAATAAAGTGTCATCCTGACAATAATCAGATGTAAATGTTAACCACTTTCTTAATGGTATTGTCTGTGTAGTTTCTCCCAGTTTTAGGATGTGATCGAATTTATTGGAGTAATATCAAAATTTGAGAGTAAATCGGAGGGTGATTGAATGTTAATAGAGTGAGTGAATGTTGATAGAGTGATTGAATTATTGGAGGATTTACTAGGTCAGCCACAGTGTTCATATTTACCCCTTGGGCAAATTTTGCCGAAGGGTATTGTCGTCGTCTTCGCCGTCTGTCTACATCTTTCTTGTGAACACGATATCTCAAGATGGATTATAGCCAGGCATTGTAAATTCATACCGCATATGCATCTGGGGAAGGGTCAGCAGCCTATTGAAAAAGACTCACCTTGACCTATTTTATCAAGGTCAAATTTTAGTTTAAATGCAGCTTCCTTTTGATTTCCAGGATTGTACTGGAATACCTCACCAAAGATCCATTTGTAAGTTTTATAGATTCTATGTAGTTTAGAAGATACTTACAATGGGAATGGTTAGAAATGCGGCATTATCGGCCTACCATACGAACTCGTACCGGTTCAGCGAGCTGAGGCTAGCGATCATTAGCCATAATTCGTATTTACAGGATGCCTGTAATTATTTTGTACCATGGTACAAAATGCCGAGCCTGCCATAATTCGTATTTACAGGATGCCTGTAAATCGCCAAGCCTGCCACAATTCGTATTTACAGGATGCCTGTAATTATTTTGTACCATGGTATAAAATGCCGAGCTTGCCATAATTCCTATTTACAGGATGCCTGTAAATCGCCAAGCCTGCCACAATTCGTCTTTACAGGATACCTGTAAATAATATATACCATGGTATAAAATGCCGAGCCTGCCATAATTCCTATTTACAGGCTGCCTGTAAATCGCCAAGCCTGCCACAATTCGTATTTACAGGATGTCTGTAATTCATTTTAGCCGTAAGTCGTAAATTTTCGCCTTCTTATCACTTCCACCAATGATATGCGCTTTTACAAATTTGGTGCCGGGCTTTACACAATCTCCAAACAGGGTCATCTTCCCTTCTGCCTGTCGATCGACCCTGCCCTCAGTCGATTTACATATAGCCATGTACCAAAACATAATTTGTTTCTTAGCTCTTGTCCAGAAGTCCTGGTATTGTGACACCCCGAGCCTCCCTTTTAATACAATAGCTGAAATTTATTAATAATTTGGTCATCGATTTGGTGCTTAATGCTTAGCCTTCCCTAGTTCTTTATTTGTTATATATCAATACTTGTTATTTGGTCGATGTAAAAACTACTTTTGTACTGAGGAGACGCAATAATAAGCTGTCTTAATGCGCTCCCCTTTCATCAAGATGAATAAACTATATTTAAACCAAAACATAATTTCACAAAACCTGAATTTTACCAGCCAAAAACAGTCCACATACTAAATACGAGGATATATAATTTTGCAGACGTGAATGTGCGGGACCATTTAATTCCGACAAGGCAAGCATCGCTGATTTGTTTTAAAACAAACGACCGTTAGCCTTGATCATGGAGCCTACAAAAGAAGGGGAATAACATCTTATCAGTGTCATCTACCACCGTCTGTGTTTAATCCGCTTATAACCCTGCTCAAAGAAATATCAAAGCAAGCAGACTAGATAGGGAGGTCTTACTCTGTTGACACAACTGGTTTTATTGCTCACTGTGACCCTGTCCTGTGTGTTCAGGTCTGGCCACTGACAGCAATTAATGCACTTGACGTCTTAAAACTCTGGTCGATCTTTCAACAATGGTTACAGTAATCTGGGCGGAGATAAACTACAACCAACCGTAATAAGTAGTAAGTAATAAGAAGGTGAAAATTTACGACTTACGGCTAAAATGAATTACAGGCATCCTGTAAATACGAATTGTGGCAGGCTTGGCGATTTACATGCAGCCTGTAAATAGGAAGTATGGCAGGCTCGGCATTTTATACCATGGTATCTGTAAATACGAATTGTGGCAGGCTTGGCGATTTACAGGCATCCTGTAAATAGGAATTATGTCAGGCTCGGCATTTTATTCCTACGAAGTAGCCTACAGATCGCAAATTGTCCGGTAATGAGTGAGTGAGTCAGTCAGTCAGTCCATCCGAATCCTTTCGTCGGCAAAATAAGGAGAACCATTGACATTAGAACCTTGATTTTTGCCATGAACGTGCATTAGGGCATTGTTACCAGCAAGTTCTGATCTGAAATAATTCTGATTAAAATTAGATTGATAATTAACACTTCAGTATATTGTTATAGATATACATTGTGTATGTAAACTGTAGCCTTTAACGTGTATCCTATTTCGCATTGGCCACACCAGGCTGGAGCCTTCAAATTCAGGTCAAATTACCCACAGCTAAAAGTACCCTGCCCCACTGTATGGCACATGGCCCTGAGGTTAATGTTAAGTACTGCATATACCCTCAAACAATCAGCGCTGTTTCCATAACGAAGCTGAGGTGGTTTAACGTTTATCAATGAAGAAAATCACCGATCAACCGCCATAGAATATAATGTGAAAACAAGAAAACCGGAATAGTACATTCATCAGATTGCCGATGCCCAAAATGTGTTGTCTCATATCTAGATAACAACGTGATGTAGAGACGCTATTTATTCCTCTTTGTACCGGTTATGCTCAGGAGAATGACATAGAATCTTGTGCATAGAAGGTGTTGGTCTTGAGTTGAATTACCCTAAACTACATAAATGCTACCTTTCTACTATAGTACTATATATAAAAAATTGTTGTATTGTTGGGAAAATAATGTGATTCAAAAAGTTGTTTTGATCCTGTACAAGGGCACTGAAAACCATTACAGAGATGTAAATGTATTTTCACACGTAAAGCTTGAAATCTACTGAACCTATATTATTCAATCTGTTTCCTTTAATTAAAAAATTGTAAAATTAAATCGGCAATCGTTATTTATTTTGGAATGAAGGCGCATTAGGAGACTGTTACCAACAAGTTCTGAGCTGACCTACTTTTGATGAAAATTTCTGGTGATTTTTGATGAAAATCACTGGCGATTCTGACTTGGGCGGTGCCCATCTTAATATAGGCAGGATTTCAACTGGGGGTGGGGATTTCCAAGAGTTCAGTTCGCGTTCGAGTCCTAATGCCTACCGTACTTCGTAGGTCCTGTGACGTTAGTCACACTGCCATGTACCATGGTACAAAATAATTACAGGCATCCTGTAAATACGAATTATGGCAGGCTTGGCATTTACAGGCACCCTGTAAATACGAATTATGGCAGGCTTGGCATTTTATACCATGGTATATATTATTTACAGGCATCCTGTAAATGACGAATTCTGGCAGGGATGGCCAACCATAACTATGTCTGTGTATGGTCCAACAACAGAAGCAGAAATATGCATCCAAACTGAGCTTTTCCATTTTGTATAACCACAGTGTGTTACCATCTCAATAAGATACTGACAAAAGTAGATTTGCGTTCATATCACGTCAAATCTACATATAGATGTACTAAACAATTAGTGCGACCACAAAATTGTAGGAATGGTTTCAGACGTCCTAATTATACATTTTCTAAGATGTATGTCTGTATGTATGTATTTCTGTCCTGGACGCGAGGGCCCCTGGGCTTACGAACGCGAATTATACCTCATCAAAAAGGCGCAACGAGAGTAGCACTTTTTGACCCGCTAGAACATTCTCCCCTATCTTAACATCGGACAAGTGTTTTCTACGAACGCAGACCAACTGAAAATTCCCAGCTGACCCTATGCCAATCGCAGATAAACTAGAATTTCAGTCTGACTGAAACAATGCGCGTGTCGCGACAATAATCTCGTGAGTGATAGTGTGCTAGCACATTTTCAGATGCAATTAGATTGCTCTGCGTTCAAGAAAGTCTCCTTCCGGCATATTTCACCTACAATTTGTTTGAGCAGCAGTTTCCTAGCAATACTGGCATGCCAGATAAGGAGCGCATGTTCCTACGAAGTATTGGCTCTCATTTGCAAATTGTCCGGTAATGAGTCAGTCAGTCCATCCGAATCCTTTCGTCGGCAAAATAAGGAGAACCGTTGAGATTAGAACCTTGATTTTTGGCACGAACGTGCATTAGGGGACTATTACCAGCAAGTTCTGAGCTGACCTACTTTTGACGAAAATTTGGTGACCTATAACATTACGCTTGGACCACCGAGTCATCTTCCTTATCCTACTTCGTAGGTCCTGTGACGTTAATCACACTACTCATGTAACATGAGCAGTGTGACTAACGTCACAGGACCTACGAAGTAGGGTAGGCATTAGGACTCCGGCGCGAACTGAACTCTTGAAAATCCCCACCCCAAGTTGAAATCCTGCCTATATTAAGATGGGCACTGCCCAAGTCAGAATCACCAGTAATTTTCATCAAAAATCACAAAAAAAATCAGCAAAAGTAGGTCAGCTCAGAACTTGTTTGCAACAGTCCCCTAATGCTGCTTCATGCCAAAAATCAAGGTTCTAATGTCAACGGTTCTCCTTACTTTGCCGACGAAAGGATTCGGATGGACTCACTGACTCACTCACTCATTACCGGACAATTTGCAATCTGTAGCCTACTTCGTAGGAATAAGTTATGAAGCCTAATTGAGACTGAAGTTGGGCCATATTTTCTCGACAAGGTGACGTAAACACTTCTTCAGCCTAATCTTTGAGTGTTTGCAGACCGTCCGCATCCATTATGAATCCACGAAAAGTAATGACATCCTTTAAGGATGTCATTTCTCCAAGTTGACTCGCGAACAACACTACCGTACTCAATATTCCTGCGAAGTAGGCTCTCATTTGCAAATTTTCCGGTAATGAGTGAGTGAGTCCATCCGAATCCTTTCTCCGGCAAAATAAGGAGAACCGTTGACATTAGAACCTTGATTTTTGTCATGAACGTGCATTCGGGGACTGTTACCAGCAAGTTCTGAGCTGACCTACTTTTGATGAAAATAGCTCATGGGTGACCTGTAAACCTCGAAATTGGCAAAAACATGTCATAATGCCTCCTAAGACCTACTTCGTATATAACACTCCCTCGAATTTTTCAAAATGTTCCCGATCGATACAATGATATCGTCCAGATAAGATTGCACGCCAAGAAGACCTTTCAACACCTGATTCATGACATTTTTCCAAACAGCTGATGTCGATACAATCTCGGTAAATTATAAGATTCACGACTACTACTGTTACCAGGTAAATGCCATCTAGTGGTAACGCAATGCAAAATTTGTACGATCTGTTTGCCTGTATTCTCCGAGCCAATCACGACAAATTCCGATCTTTCAATTTGACATTAATTGACTTTTGCTGTACGGTTATGTACAATTTGTTCGAGACGATCTTTGATATTTTTTTCGCCAAGTTACGGAGTAGCAAAACCGTTTATTTTCCGACATCCCCTAATGCACGTTCATGCCAAAAATCAAGGTTCTAATGTCAACGGTTCTCCTTATTTTGCCGACGAAAGGATTCGGATGGACTTACTGACTGACTCACTCACTCACTCACTCACTCACTCATTACCGGACAATTTGCAAATGATAGCCTACTTCGTAGAAATAATGGTCCTCGTGCTCCTATGCTTAATTACAATGGCCGTCATTTGTGAATTTGTTTCACCCAGTTATCTTCCCTGATTGAACGAAGTTTTCTTATGAGAATAGTTGAATTCGCCCGGGGTTTAGATAACCCTGGTGTAAGACATATCATTCCGTGATCTGTGTAGGTAAGCATTTCTGAAATCCATTTTTTTTGGGAAAGATTGGAATGATTCCGTCAGTGTGTGTTAGTGAATACTGATCCACTTCGATTTATTGTAACTTTGATGGTGGCGCTTCATTCAATTTGATCAAATTTCTTAACACCTAACTCCATTCTCCCTAACCCTGCTTCGATCTTATGCTGAACGTTATCATGAACTGAATATTTCTCTTATCACCAGATATGCTAAATACCCAAACCCCAAAACCCTGAATGATGCGACCAATGTATGTCAACCACAAATGACCAGAGACTATATATCACCATATGCACTGATTGGAACCAAGGCGTTGACCAGCAAAACTAGGAGATCAACAACTCATTATTGTGACAGCTATATATATTTAGTACAAATATGCACATCCCAAAAATGACTGAAATACATATCACCAGAACGTTGATCCATCAATCACCCATAGTTTAACCTATAGTTTAGTGATATTTCCTGGTATTTTGCCAACAGTATAATGTCAACGGCCAGAGAAACCCGGGTAAATCAGTATCCTCAAATATCATTTAGGGAAGGTGTGCACGAGGCTATTAAATTTTCGAATAGATAACGCCATTGATGTGTTCATATTGTTAAATTTTTTAACAAGAACTTCACTGGAGCATCTGGATATATTAAGTTGTCCATCCGATGAAAACATGGCAGTGTGACTAACGTCACAGGACCTACGAAGTACAGTAGGCATTAGGACTCGAACGCGAACTGAACTCTTGGAAATCCCCACACCCAGTTGAAATCCTGCATATATTAAGATGGGCACTGCCCAAGTCAGAATCGCCAGTGATTTTCATCAAAAATCACCAGAAATTTTCATCAAAAGTAGGTCAGCTCAGAACTTGTTGGTAACAGTCTCCTAATGCGCCTTCATTCCAAAATAAATAACACTCGCCGATTTAATTTTACAATTTTCTAATTAAAGGAAACAGATTGAATAATATAGGTTCAGTAGATTTCAAGCTTTACGTGTGAAAATACATTTACATCTCTTTAATGGTTTTCAGTGCCCTTGTACAGGATCAAAACAACTTTTTGAATCACATTATTTTCCCAACAATACGACAATTTTTTATATATATCACTATAGTAGAAAGGTAGCATTTATGTAGTTTACGGTAATTCAACTCACGACCAACACCAACACAGGATGCCTGTAATTATTTTGTACCATGGTATAAAATGCCGAGCTTGCCATAATTCCTATTTACAGGATGCCTGTAAATCGCCAAGCCTGCCACAATTCGTCTTTACAGGATACCTGTAAATAATATATACCCTGGTATAAAATGCCGAGCCTGCCATAATTCCTATTTACAGGCTGCCTGTAAATCGCCAAGCCTGCCACAATTCGTATTTACAGGATGCCTGTAATTCATTTTAGCCGTAAGTCGTAAATTTTCGCCTTCTTATCACTTCCACCAATGATATGCGCTTTTTCAAATTTGGTGCCGGGCTTTACACAACCTCCAAACAGGGTCATCTTCCCTTCTGCCTGTCGATCGACCCTGCCCTCAGTCGATTTACATATAGCCATGTACCAACACATAATTTGTTTCTTAGCTCTTGTCCAGAAGTCCTGGTATTACCAGTATCCTGGTATTACCTACTGTTACCAGGTAAATGCCATCTAGTGGTAACGCAATGCAAAATTTGTACGATCTGTTTGCCTGTATTCTCCGAGCCAATCACGACAAATTCCGATCTTTCAATTTGACATTAATTGACTTTTGCTGTACGGTTATGTACAATTTGTTCGAGACGATCTTTGATATTTTTTTCGCCAAGTTACGGAGTAGCAAAACCGTTTATTTTCCGACATCCCCTAATGCACGTTCATGCCAAAAATCAAGGTTCTAATGTCAACGGTTCTCCTTATTTTGCCGACGAAAGGATTCGGATGGACTTACTGACTGACTCACTCACTCACTCACTCACTCACTCACTCATTACCGGACAATTTGCAAATGATAGCCTACTTCGTAGAAATAATGGTCCTCGTGCTCCTATGCTTAATTACAATGGCCGTCATTTGTGAATTTGTTTCACCCAGTTATCTTCCCTGATTGAACGAAGCTTTCTTATGAGAATAGTTGAATTCGCCCGGGGTTTAGATAACCCTGGTGTAAGACATATCATTCCGTGATCTGTGTAGGTAAGCATTTCTGAAATCCATTTTTTTTGGGAAAGATTGGAATGATTCCGTCAGTGTGTGTTAGTGAATACTGATCCACTTCGATTTATTGTAACTTTGATGGTGGCGCTTCATTCAATTTGATCAAATTTCTTAACACCTAACTCCATTCTCCCTAACCCTGCTTCGATCTTATGCTGAACGTTATCATGAACTGAATATTTCTCTTATCACCAGATATGCTAAATACCCAAACCCCAAAACCCTGAATGATGCGACCAATGTATGTCAACCACAAATGACCAGAGACTATATATCACCATATGCACTGATTGGAACCAAGGCGTTGACCAGCAAAACTAGGAGATCAACAACTCATTATTGTGACAGCTATATATATTTAGTACAAATATGCACATCCCAAAAATGACTGAAATACATATCACCAGAACGTTGATCCATCAATCACCCATAGTTTAACCTATAGTTTAGTGATATTTCCTGGTATTTTGCCAACAGTATAATGTCAACGGCCAGAGAAACCCGGGTAAATCAGTATCCTCAAATATCATTTAGGGAAGGTGTGCACGAGGCTATTAAATTTTCGAATAGATAACGCCATTGATGTGTTCATATTGTTAAATTTTTTAACAAGAACTTCACTGGAGCATCTGGATATATTAAGTTGTCCATCCGATGAAAACATGGCAGTGTGACTAACGTCACAGGACCTACGAAGTACAGTAGGCATTAGGACTCGAACGCGAACTGAACTCTTGGAAATCCCCACACCCAGTTGAAATCCTGCATATATTAAGATGGGCACTGCCCAAGTCAGAATCGCCAGAAATTTTCATCAAAAGTAGGTCAGCTCAGAACTTGTTGGTAACAGTCTCCTAATGCGCCTTCATTCCAAAATAAATAACACTCGCCGATTTAATTTTACAATTTTCTAATTAAAGGAAACAGATTGAATAATATAGGTTCAGTAGATTTCAAGCTTTACGTGTGAAAATACATTTACATCTCTTTAATGGTTTTCAGTGCCCTTGTACAGGATCAAAACAACTTTTTGAATCACATTATTTTCCCAACAATACGACAATTTTTTATATATATCACTATAGTAGAAAGGTAGCATTTATGTAGTTTACGGTAATTCAACTCACGACCAACACCTTCTATGCACAAGATAATAATGATTCTATGTCATTCTCCTGAGTATAACCGGTACAAAGACGAATAAATAGCATCTCTACATCACGTTGTTATCTAGATATATGAGACAACACATTTTGGGCATCGGCAATCTGATGAATGTACTATTCCGGTTTTCTTGTTTCACATTATATTCTATGGCGGTTGATCGGTGATTTTCTTCATTGATAAACGTTAAACCACCTAGCTTTAACTAATTCTGCTAGGCTGTCTTCATTCAGACTGTACAGCCTACACAGTCCACAGAAAATACACCGCACATTCTTGTACTCCCAGCCTGATCACATTTGATGGCAAGTTTAGCGGGCAGTTTAATGTCTAAGCTAGGAAATGTTCCAGGATAGTTGACAGGACACCGACCACTGTAATTTGATGTGACAAGCAGCAGAGTAGAAACCAGCCTTATCTCAGTGGGCTTGGATATAAATCACTGTTAAAAACCACAAGGCTCGATAGAGCCTCTCTCTGTGTTTGTTCCAAGGACAAGCCTTAATGACTTTTAAATCCACTGATAAGGCTTCATGGTCATAAAAGGAACATGATACTGTTAAAGGCCACATGGATGGTATGTATCTATTACAATATACTGAAGTGTTAATTATAAATCTAATTTTAATCAGAATTATTTCAGATCAGAACTTGCTGGTAACAATGCCCTAATGCACGTTCATGCCAAAAATCAAGGTTCTAATGTCAACGGTTCTCCTTATTTTGCCGACGAAAGGATTCAGATGGACTGACTCACTCACTCATTACCGGACAATTTGCGATCTGTAGCCTACTTCGTAGGAATAATGCAATGTCCAGCCGCGAGACTTCATACTATTACAAGCGTCTGGTCCGTCATTCATAATTCAGCCGTCGTTCATTAAAGAATATCCGCGTCCATAATCCAAGGACCTATTCCATATTCCATATAATTTTCAGTGATGCCGGCAAGACATGATGTCCCAAAAATATCAAATCCGTATCGCTGATCAATATTCTTAATCCAAAATATTCGTTATAAAGTCGTCATCTGAAAAATGATGTATCTCAGTCAGGATTTGTTTGTGGCTGTTCATATGAGCACCATGAAGTACATGGGTTCATACGGCCCCTAGCCCCGGGTTAAGGATAGCTGTCCCCTTAGAGGGTCAAAATTGGTCATTTTGTTTTTATTTCTTCATTCAAATATTCACTATTTCGTCTAACATTTGGTGAAAAAATGAAATCAAAATTATAAATAGAAGTGCTTCAATATTAGGATCAAAAATTTAGTTTCCGAGACACTGGAACAATTAAACAGATTGCCTTAGCGTGGGCTTGGCTACTATTATTTTTGTCTGTTAAATTTGCCTTTCCAAAACTCATTTCCTCAGTATTATTGTAATCTACCCCTAGTAATCTACCCCCTTCTGATCAAAACCATGCAAACATCCGTATTTTTGTTTCTAATTATAACAGTGACACTTCACTCAGACACCCACCGTGAATTGATCTACACAGGTGTGAATTCTCAGCTGAATAAGTTTTAGCAAGTTTTTAAAGTTTAAATTGGACTTCAAACCGCCTTGATGAAAAAAACTTAGTGTAATAGTTATCCAGAATAAACAGGAATTCGAATAGGTCCCATTAGACAGATTAAAAATGTATTTGACAATAGAATTCAAGCAACAAAATTGGATTAATTCATCAGATGTATAGCTGGACACATTTTGCCCGATTTCTAGCCTTTCATTTTTGTACAAAATCCGAGATTTAAACGTTAATTTCTCGAAAAGTATCCATGCTACGCTTTTGAAATTTGGCATGCTTGTTACTTTTAAGGTTAAATTTTATCTCACTTTTTGTAAGTTCGGATTAGTTTTTTAATTATTCAACTTTTAAGACAAACGACCGTAAAATAGTACGGGTTTTTTTCAATTTATTTTAGTCAAATATCTGTAGAAACAAAACCAGGCAAAATTTAAAAAAAATGAGACAAATTTTACTAGTTCGAATGGTCTTCTATCAAGATATACCATCAAAGTTGAAACAAGACCAACAGTTTTCATGAATTCTCAATTGAAAAATGGACGCTATTGTTTTAATTTTAATTTTTTTAAATTGGAATATTTTCTGCACAGTAGCAGCGTCAGTAGTAGTGTCCCGTTAAATCGATCCAACTTTCACCCGAATGTAATGACGTCACAGGGGAGGATTTGAGGAGGAACTTGATCACGTGACGATCATGTGATCAAGGCATGTACTGACCTATCTAGGCTATAGTTCCGGCAACCTTTGACCTCGAATTCTTCCGCGGTGATGCGGTCTGGTGGTGATGCGGTCTGCCTTCGCGGACAGAAAGTAGTCCCATGGGTTGACTTCCAATGTTAATGTATAGGGGAATACCTAAATAGACGTTTTGGGATCTAGGGGAGCCCCTAGTGGACGGATGGGGTCGAGTGAGGTATCAAAGTGAAGCCTATGTGAGGGGGCAACCGATGGGCTGGGTGTGGGATTGAAATCTCGGCATTCTGCGCATGCGCGGTGGCCAAAGGGTATGAAAATCGACGTTTTGGAGCTAGGGGAGCGCCTAATGGTCCAATGGGGTCATATGAGGTATCAATGTGAAGCATTCGTGAAGGGGCATCTGACTGGACTAGGGGCTCGGGCGTTGTCACCATTCTGCGCATGCGCAGACAGGGAATTGTGGGAAAAGGGTATGAAAATAGACGTTTTGGGATCTAAGGGAGCCCCTAATGGGCCGATGGAGTTGTATGAGGTATCAATGTGAAGCCTATGTGAAGGGGCATCCAGCCATGGGTGGGTGCATGTAAAATTTTTCCTGAAAAAAAAACGGAACACGGACTTTAGCGAAAAATCCGAGAAAATGCCTATATGGGGTATGGGGGGTATATAGGTCGCCGGACTTAACGGGGCTTGCCTATCAACAGAGTTATCTCTCCCTAATTCCAGGGTGGGTGTATGTAAAAATTTTCCTAAAAAAATACGGAACACGGACTTTATCCTAAATTTCGGGAAAATGCCTATATGGGGTATGGGGGGTATAGGACCATCCTGGGAAACCTACTTCTCGACATTTGCGGTATAGGTTGTGGGGTCTCGTTTTCTTAGTCTCGTCAAGACAAACATGATAGGAAGTGTCGCGGAGCGAATCGTTGAAAATTTTGGAAAAAGTTCAGGGAGACCCATATAGTCCCATACTAGGGGTATAGGACCAATGTTTGCCCCACTGGGAAACCTACTTCTATACATTTGCGGTATGGTTGTTTGGATTTGTTTTCTTAGTCTCGACAAGACAAACATGATAGGAAGTGTCCCGGCATGAAACGGTGAAATTTTTGAAAAAAGTTCAGGGAGACCCATATAGACCCATATACTGGGGTATAAGCCCAATGTATGTATAAATTCATACTGGGTGGACGTGTTGGGATCTAAGTGGGCCACTAATGGTCCGATGGGGTCGAGTGAGGTATCCATGTGCAGCTCTCATGCAGGAGCACTTGAATACACTAATGGTTCGTACGTTGTCAATATTCTGCGCATGCGCAGCCTGGCCGTAGTAGAGAAAGCAGGCATTTTTGGGTGTGTGTGTGGGTGTGTTTGGGTTAGAGATGGGCTATTCACGGTTCGAATGGGTCGTGTGAGGTATCCATGTGAAGCCTATGTAATGGAGCATCTGATGGCGTGGATGTGGGTAGAAATAGGGTCATTCTGCGCATGCGCGGTAGCCAAAGGGTATGGAAATAGACGTGTTGGGGTCTAGGGCAGCCACTAATGGACCGATGGGGTCGAGTGAGGTATCCATGTGAATCATAGGTGGGGGGAGCATCCACCTGGACTAACATTCACGTGGTTTGGTGGGTCTGCGCAAGTGTGTGACGTCACTTCCGGTTTTTCAGAATGCTCAAACACTACCTCCAACTTTCCCGGCCCGCACCCTGGCCCGCCCCGGCCGCAGCGCGCGCGCGGGGGTTCTCCGGCCGCACACGCGCGCGCGCGCGGGTTATCCGGCAGTGCGCGGATGCATGTCGGGTCAAAAGGTCAAAGGTCACATCCAGGTCAAACGGTCCAAGGTCTCCCTTTCGGCAAGGTTCGGAGGGGACAATGTTGCGGCATCGATAGTCAGAGCTTGAACCCCAAAAGGGGATTGTAAATTAACCTGGGAAGGATGGGCAGGTCCATTTGGACCAATCAGCGGTCGAGAAAAAAGAGCCAATGAGCGATCGAGAAAAGAACCAATGGACGGGTACTAGGATTTCGCTCACGTCTGCGCCTCCATCCGGGTACTGGAATGCTTTCGCCTACGTCCGCGCCTACATCCGGGTTATTGTACACCCGGGTAATGTTTTCTGGACATGGATGGGTTACCTTTGGCTCCATTCTAGACCACTGATTGGCTAATACGGTGTTCAAAGCCAGTTTCATGCATTATGCTCATATAGAAAACACACAAGACAGGGTTTTTTGGTGAGATCTCATTTTTTTTATTCAGTGAACAACAACAACGTGAGAACAACCACGTGAAAACTGAAGCCCAGAACAGGGGGCTTGTACATTGAAAGAACTGAAGCTCAGAACAGGGGGCTTGTAAACTTAAGCCCAGAACAGCGGGCGTGTGTACATTGAAAGAACTTAAGCCCAGAACGGGGCTTGTACATTGAAATGATGGGCGGCCCAGTCATATACGAGTACATCGCGATCCTCGGCCTTCGGGTACTCGTCAAACATCCGTACGATGGTAGATAAGGGTCTTCACCGGCATCGATGTTACAGCAATATTGTCCGCACACGCTACTGGTCAGGCTTTGCAACGTCTGACTGTTCCAACACCACGTCTCTGTGCCGTGATCCATGAAGTTAAATCGGAATGGAGGGGTAGCAGGCCGTACGGGTCGTATTCGCCCTGCTGTTCTGTCAAATACACGCCCACCCAATGTTCACCGGGCCGATCTGCATCGGGTCCGTGTTGAGAACGTAGCAGCAGGATTATGGTCTCGGGCGGGCACCCCTTGAAACACCGTATGTCTCTGGGTCATTCTCCAGCACGGTCGTTATCTGGTCTGTATCCATGTTAGATTGGAGAAGTCACACGGGATGTTGCGCGCCTTGTCCACTTGAATGATGTTGACTCGGCGCGTAGCAGATCACATTGACGGTGCTCCGGAGGGCTCGTGCAAAGTGGATTTCCAACCGTAAGTGCCTTGCTTGGCCAGGGCCAGCTGATGGTCGTTCTCTAAGGTAGGGGTCAGATCGAAACAGAACAACGTGTATCCGTTCGCGTAGTCCTCCCGACTGATCAAATTCCCTTCGTCCTGGTTGATTTGACCGGTGGCTGTAAACGGGCTCTGATAGGCTCGAATGAAATTCCTGCGCCCAAAGTTCGGTGTTAAGGCCGTGGCTGGGACCTGTTGTCCATCCACATGCAGGGCCACAAAATTGATGCCGAAATGTTTAAAGTCAAACAGGTTCTCTGGGTAGGCTCCGCTGAAACTGGTATTTTCCACACAGGCCAGGATCAATCGCTTAGGTAGTTCCCCCAGGCACAGATTTATTTTGTTGGCTCTCATATTTCCAGCAGACACAGAGAACACTTTGGTTTGCACACGTCGGATAGGGTACTGGGCTGGTTTTGTTTCCAAGGCTTTGAGGTGTCCCAATTGAACGGCTGGATTCAGTTTCACTTTCCGGACATACAGGACTGCGTCTTGGATGACAATCTTATAGTCAGCTGCATGCCCGTCTACGTTAGTGGCCATCAAGGCGAAGGTCGGAGGCGCCCGTATCAGTCGGATTTGATGGGGATCTTGTTCAAGAGGTACCGGTCTTGCATGAAGATGTCTGCGTGCAGTCGACCCATGAGATCCACCGAGGCACTGTTCGCAGTGAAAGCCTTTCGCGTTTGTTATATCCCCATTGTCCGCCGTGTCCATGTGCTCGGCCGTGTCCTTGTAGAATAAAGCGGTTGTCAGCTGAGATTTTTAGCCTCTCGAAGCAGCACATCTCGATAGAAGCGATAGGGGTACGTGTTGGTGGAGTCACTGATGAGTTTGTCGCTGAGAAAATATCCACCTGCTGAAACATCGAGTGCAGCCAGAGATTCGTCGGGCCCACCGTTGCTTGGTCAGCGATTCTGGTGCCAGCTCCATTGACCACCTTGGCTTTCACATACAAGTAGGTATGGGCTAAATCCACATAGGCCGTATCCGCGTTACTGATGGTGAACTCGATGGGCCCGGTTTCGTTGATGCTGGAGAGCGGGAGATGCTCCACCCATAATCCTTGTTCGACACTGGTTTGTGTGGGCGGCACCGTCCACAAATCAAATTCACTGTTGGTGGAGGGGCAGGACTCGGCGTGGATTAAGGCCATGTTTTAAGAAAAGATATCCCGGGTCTTCTTCGATGTGCGTCGTCGCTGGATCGGTCGTCGACTGGTGCGTGGTCTCCGTGGGGCAGCTCTTTTATTCCCTACGGTGCGTTGTGCTTTGGCCACCAATACGCCTCCCGCTTCTTTGGCCCGTCGTTTCAAGGCTTGTCGGGGTGCCGTACCCCCCAAGACATCACCGGCCACTTGCAGTCCACTGCGTACCGCTTGTTTGCCCATTGCTTTCACCCCACGCGTCACCAAGGGCAGGAACGTTTTCACAATGCTGCCGAGTATGTTCCGCAGTCCATGTCCTCGTTGCATGCGTGCACCGCTAAAGACCGGAAAGCCACCCCCGGCCTGTTGGGCATAATAGTCGGCATAGCTGCGTACATCGCACTCGTAAGGTACTTTCATTATGCAAAGTGGGGAGCACGTGCTTGTCGAAAATGAAGTGTCAGCACCACTTTTCCTCGTTCGAATGCCACCGCTCGTCCCGTGTCATCTCTTATATCCACCGTGATCGTGTTGATATCGGTATGTCGTACGGGCAGGTACATGTTATGGTTGAAACTGTGGGTGACTTGATCGCCATACGTCTTTTTAATGGGGACCACCCGTAACAGAGGTGTGTTGATATCGCCCACGATGTGGTTGTCCACCGCGTCCGAGTAGACGTAGAGTCCGTACATACCCGACTTCATATCCATCGGCATCTCGCCATGGTGTTGGTTGGGACCAGCGAACGTCTGTAGATCGAAACCCAGCATTTGCTGTAGTGTAGGACTGAGTTTCACATTCACGGTATCAGTGACGGTAAGCTGTGCCTTGTCGTTGTGTACGTTGACATCGAAGAACACGTTTCTCTTGAAGCGCAAGGCTATCAGGCGTGTTGCACTATCCGTCACCCCCCGTAGCGCCTTATCATGCATCAGTCTTGACAGCCCACCCATGAACTCTTTGGGGGTATCCTATTGGCCTTCGGGCAGGGTGAGCCGGGTGTTTTTGCCTTCGTAGGTGACCTCGTACCACACTTCATTGGCTCGCACGTTGTACCACGAGTAAGGGTATTGGATATCCACGAGGGCACATTCCCAGCGTCCAGGTAAATGTAACGGTTGTGGTAACTGGGTGACGTACTTGGCCACGGTGTTGTCAGGAAACACATCCAGCGAACTGTTACTGGGTAGGGTCAGGTAAAACATGGCGACTGAGCTGTCCTGCTGCTGCTATTGGTTTTAATAGGTCTTCCAGGCCTTGGGCGGTTGTGTCCGGCGTCGTGTTCGTCGCGTTGACTTGCTACGTGTGACGGCTCTGGAGATGTGGGGTGTCCTGATCGAGGGTGGTTTTTTAAAGGTCTAAAAAGAAGGTGCCCGTTGTGATGGTGGTGGAGTTTTGGGGGGTGACTCCGGTTCCCAGTCGGATTCCCAAGAAGGTTGTGGTGAGAGTCGTGGTGCACGAGTCGGTGAGTCACGCTGCATAAAGGCCCAGCGGTGGGGTTCCCCACCAATTCCTGTGGTACATGCATGTCTTTCAAGCCTTGAGCGAAGACCTCCCATCCTCGAGGATCCGTGTGCGATCTGCGTTTACGCATCAGGTCATTCACTAAATCCGTCATGTGGGTGCCGGGGACCACCTGATTCTGTACCAGAAGTTCGCCTTTATCATTCCAAGTCATGTTAGGATTCTGTTTCATCCGTTGTAATACCAGGCCAGCTTGTTTCTTGAACGAGGCAGGTACACTCTTCAGCACTTCGTCTTCCACCCACTGTGGGGCTGTGGTGGCTACCTGACCCGGCTGTTGGAGCGGTGCTGAGGTCAGCGGTCTGTCACGTGGTGGTGGTGGTGGTGGTGGTGGTGGTGCTGTTGCTGGGGTAGACAGGGTTTTGTATTGGTCCATGAACGTCATGTACCGTTGAAGCGTCTCATTGTACCGTTGTACTTTCTCACTGTCGCTTAACCCCGGTCTCTGTAGATCTGTTGCATCTCTCCATCGAGGCTGTTTATGGTCTTCACCGTAGGTGGGACAGGGTAGGGTGATTGGAGGTTTTGCAGGAACCGTGGTTCGACGAGGACCATTTTTTTCGTGTGGTTCATTGTCGGCCGAAGAGTCCACCCAATACTGGACCCAACACGGAAGCGACCAACGGTGCTAAGATGGCCCCGAGAAAGCCGCCTTTCTGTAACACCTTTTTCTTTTGTGTTTGAGGGACCCGCTTGTGGACTAGGGTTCGGAGACCTGTCTTATGCTTGGCCAACTTGGTCTTCTGAGCCGGAGTCAGTGGTACGTTGCCTTTAACAGGTTGTACCCGATCTCGCACAGACAGCGTACAAGGTCAGGGTCCGCACCGCGTACAATGGTTCGGACTAACTCGGGTGGGGCCGTCTTCAATACACGGAGCGTGGGAGCGTGCTTCCGTACTCGCGCAGACATCCTGTACAACTAATGCTAGAACCCACAACGCTGCCCTTTTTATCCACCTCAAAGACAAAGTCAACCCTGCTGTGGTATTCATTCTTATTATTATTCCCCATCATCAAACACACAGACCCCAGCTGGAGGCGCCACTGTGGATGTGTTTACATTATTTTTGCATGTACACGTGGTGGGTCTCTCCGGGAAAGATGTCGGTCCGTAGTCGAAGGTGGTCGGGAGTGGCTTGCTTGAGGTCGAAGAGCATATACCCGTGCTGAGGGGTTGTGGCATCTTTGAAGGCTTCCAACGCAAACGGTGTGCGGCCGGGAAGCATCTGTCTCGCCAGGTGCAGCAGTTGAGTGGTATCTCTCGGGTTTTTGAAGACCACCAGGTAGTGGGCATTTAAGCTGATATTCCGATGTTCTTTTTTTTTACTGAACAGATTCTGCACAATGTAGATGATGCTGAGCCGTCGATGATGGCTGCCTTTGGTAAAGAGTTGGGTGACCCGTGCATCCGTCTCCGCCATGAGATCATCCAGAACCGCCAAGGTGTCGGGTTCCAAATCGGCCAGGTTGGGTAGGCCTTCCACGAACGTGATGTGGGGCATTGCTGCATACGCTTCCTGCCATTCTCCGTAACACCACACGACTCGGGCAATGGGTGGAGTGATCCTGCTGTCGGCGTGTTGAAGGAGCTTCCTGACGAAGTGCGTTTTGCCGGAGCCCGTCGGTCCTGCGATGACGCAGGTGAAGGGATGCTGCCACCGAGGGCCCATGGTTTGAGGTGTATCCGTTGTCGTGGTAACACGCTCTTGTAAATTTCGTACGAGTGAACTGGAGTGGTGGCGGGTACAACGTCGGTCGTCGTTGTCTGTTCACGTTCAGAGATGGTGCTGGGGGTGGGTACAACGTGGGTGGTCGTCGTCGTTGTCGGTTCACTGTGAGGGATGAGATCCGGTGGGTCTTGAGACGTAGTAGGTGTACTTGGTGTAAGTGTAGAGCTCGACGTGGCTTGTACGCGGGGTGTGGTGGTGGTGGTGGTGGTGACTGGGCTGGATACGACTGGTGCTCGCTGTAGACCCGTTTCGCTGGTGCCTGGTGTTCTCAGTTGGTTAAGTAACGTACTGACATAGGCTACGTCGTAAAACACACCTCCGTACAACACACTCAGCAGGGTTAGCAATAGCACCCCAAAGACTACTTGCGCTTTGCGCGTTTTGCGAGACGCTGTCTTCGGAGGCAGCTGCTGTTGGTCCATATCACTGGGGTCGGACGTGGAATGAAGGAGGACGGCAGTGGTGTCTGGCTTGATAGTCGTTTCACCTGGTTGGCCGTGACCCAGGAATTGAAGGAACTGGGCCAGCCTTGCCATTTTACGAAATGAAACAGTTTGCCACGTCGACGTTCCGTTTTCAAAATCTGCTCCACCGTGTAGTAGTCTTGCTGTGTTTTTACAGCAGGCTGTAATTCCGTGTCGTAAAACGTCCCCAGCAACGTTTCCCCTTGGAGATCTTCCAGTTCATAGACTCGCCGCTGTCGGGGTAGGTGCCGTTTAATCAGGAAGTGCTCATCGCTCCAGTTGGGCAAGTAACTTTTCTCGAACTTCCCCTTGACTTTACTGATCCGTACAGGGTCCCCGACCTTGTACACCGCCTTCGTCGTTCGCTGCGATGGCCTGGGGTACAAGACACGCCGGACTTGGGCTTCATTGCGTTGGGTCACGGTAATGGGGGCTCTCTCTATACTTCGATGATAGGCTCGATTGTAACCCTCACCAGTTTCGGGAGAACATCGATGTACCGCCTTGTATTCTTATAGGTGAAATATTTATACATGCGACCTTTGAATGTCCTGTTGAACCTCTCCACCACGGAAGCCTTGGTCTCGTTGTACGTATGGAAGAAAAACATCTTCTGTTTCTTGAGAAAGGCTTGGAACGGTCTGTTGAGGAATTCCGTGCCTTCGTCGGTTTGCAAATACAAAGGTTTGCGCCCGGTCTTGAAGATGTCTTTGAACGCCGCTATGAGATTTGCCCCCGTTTTCATCCGGATGGGTACCACCCACGCATACTTGGATAGGATATCGATGCACGTCAAGATATACCGATTCTCATCGTTGTGTTTCGCAAAGGCGCTCATATCCACCAAATCCGCTTGCCACTGGGCATCTATTCCTCCCACGATGACCCGGTTCCGTAGAAAATGGCGACGGACAGATCGATGTAAGGTATAGGTGTCTTGTTTTCTTAACCAATCTTGGACTTGGGCACGTTGTATCCCCTGGGGTTGGCCGCTCGATAGAGAGCCGACAAGGCACTATAGGCCGCCGGACTGTCGGGACTGTAGTATAAGTTATCCAACACCTTCTCCCAGCGCTTCATGGTGACACAATGATGATGGACCCTGGCTCTATCGTTTATTTATAACGGGTGTATCTTGGGCCGGAGTTTCTTTCTGATTTTCTTCGTGGGCTTCCACAGTGGCCATGGTCAATGACCAGTCCAACTCGTCTGATGACCGCTTTATAAGCACTTCATCCACATCTACCACGGCATCTTCCAATGCAGTCCATAGATCAGGGTGAAGGGTAAAATGCACTGTACCTCCATCTAGCCGAGCCAATTGAGCAAAGAAAGGGCCGCGTCGAATGTACACATCGTGACACAAGTGGATGAGGTCGCCGTCCAGTTCGCCAGACAACACCCGTTTGAATTTGGTCCAGCCCTCCCGGGACAGACGAATGTGAGCCGGGCACGGTTGTGTAGGGTCCGTGTCTCCCACCACCTCCTCCATGATATCGACCTTATCCGCATACATGTGCAGGAAAACCTCGGGGGTCAAGCTGAAATACGCCAGTACTATATGCTCCGTCATGGTCAGTACGTGAATGGTACCAGATTTCACTGTCTCCCGTATTTATAGGGAGAACCCCGTGAGATCAAAGGATCAGGTGGTTATGTCATTGGGCTGACTGAGTTTAGCCGGGTAATCAATGGCATCGTCGTCGTCGGGTTCATGTAGTTGTTCATGGGGTTCAGCCATTGGCCCCGCGGCTTCATCACGGATTTTTTCTTCTTCTTCATCGTTCTGGACCGTCATGTGTGTGTGGGTGGCTTCATCAGGTGACACTGTCATTCCAGCCTCTGCGCATTCTATACATATAGTATTTTCTCCATCCGCTTTTTTTCATTAGGTTCATCTAGTGCGTGTTCGATAGCACGAGCCCATGCCAATTGATGGGGTGATCGATCGTCGGGTGTAAATAACTGGTCTACAATAGGCACTATTTTCTCCAAGGCTGACCACAGAGAGGGAGTTAGGAGGAAACTTCGAGCCGGCTCTTGGTAGCGTCCCACCCGTGGGTAGAGCGCAGTACGGTATACATAAATGGCATTGTCCATGTGGATCAGGCGTCCGTCCAATTCACCGCTTAACACTCGTTTAAACTTAGTCCACCCATCACGCTGTAGTGTCACCGTATTCGATAAAGTCTCAGGGGACGCCCTCCAATCCCCGCCACTATCTTCCACCAGAGTCACATAATCTTCATAAACGTATAATCCCACCTGGTAAGGTGTAAGGGGGAGGATGGCTCGTAGGACGGATGACATGCTTGGTCCAAATGTCGAACGGTGAATGACACACTCTGTCTGACCCTGGTATTTATAGTGTCAATACCACAGCGCCAGGGTGAATAGGGCACAGACTAGTATGAGGCCAACCAGCCGGTGCTGGTTGCGGCGTGAGCGCTCGTGGTCCATAGCCCGAGCATCAAGGATGGCTGTCATAGTCCAGTAGTGGTGAGTGATGGCACGCCTCTCCCTCGAGTGCACTCTGTGGAGGACCGCTTCTGTGAACTCGTTCAGGATCTGGCGTCGTCCCTCGTTGTCGTCGCCATCTGCAAACATGGACCGGACCACTGCTCGGCAACCCGTGAATGAATTCACCACGGTGGCATACTGTAAAATGCGAGTCGCATGGGGCTGGGTCTCCGCCATGGCTCTGTAGAAATGAAGGTGTGGGATCCAGAGGGACGTGTTTTATAGACCAGATGTAGCTCTACGGGTATAGTCCGTGATACGTACTATTCTGATGGATTAGTCCAAAAAAAGGGAGCAACAACAACAACACAGATTACAGATCAATCCTTTTATTATGCGTGAACAACATAGAAATGCATGTACTGACCTGTCTGTGGGAGGTTTCCCACAATGGCGTTCACCTTCGCGTCTTTTCGTGTACGTCCGTATCTTTTCGTTAAAGTCCGTGTATCTTCGGTAAAGTCCGTAGGCATTGGGCAAGGAAGCTTTTTCCCGAGACCGAATCACCGCCAGACATGACTGCATCGCCGCGGATGAATACATTCTTGCACTCACTCACACCACAGGTCGAGTGAGGTATCAAAGTGAAGCTTAGGTGAAGGAGCATCTAATGGACTGGGTGTGGGGTTGGCATATCGATAAAAAATGGATATGACCTTGAACTGATCACGTGACCTCCCCGTGATGACAAATACCCAGAACCAAGTCAGTACATGCATCCCATAGTCCCAGGTCACACCCGATTCACGCAGACCGGAAGTGACGTCATACACCTGCGCACAACCGTGATGGAAAAAACCCAGAACCAAGTCAGTACATGCATTCCATACAGGCAGAATACAGGCAGGCAAGCAAGGCAGGGATGCAGGCAGGCAGGCAGGCAGGCAGGGAGACAGGTCAGGTCAGGTAAGTCAGATTGAATACACCCCTTTCCCTAAAAATGGACTCCTTTTATACGTTTTTCTATCCACCTCCCACCATGCACTGAGACACAAAAACTGGCCGCCATTTTGAACCCACCATGCACTGAAAAAATCGCCATCTTGAACACGACCACCCCCACCCTACAAAAACAAGCCGCTATCTTGAAACCGACATATGCAAATGAGGAGGGCTGGGGAAAACCCATAACACACACAAACAAGCCGCCATCTTGAAACCGACCACCCCTACCCTACAAAAACAAGCCGCCATCTTGAATACGACCACCCCTAACCTACAAAAACAAGCCGCCATTTTGAAACACACCACCCATAACACACACAAAAACAAGCCGCCATCTTGAACATATGCAAATGAGGGCTGGGGAAAACCCATAACACACACAAACAAGCCGCCATCTTGAATACGACCACCTTTTTGCTGGGGATCTTGAAAAGAACATATGCAAATGAGGGCTGGGGAAAAACCCATTACACACACCAAACAAGCCGCCATCTTGAAACCGACCACCCCTACCCTACAAAAACAAGCCGCCATCTTGAATCCAACCACCCCTAACCTACAAAAACAAGCCGCCATCTTGAATCCGACCACCCCCACCATACAAAAACAAGCCGCCATCTTGAATATACCCAATGAACCCAATGACCTCATTTGCATAAAACTCATTGCCGCCATCTTGAAACCGACCACCCCTACCCTACAAAAACAAGCCGCCATCTTGAATACGACCACCCCTAACCTACAAAAACAAGCCGCCATCTTGAAACCGACCACCCCCATCCTACAAACACAAGCCGCCATCTTGAACATATGCAAATGAAGGCTGGGGAAAACCCATAACACACACAAACAAGCAGCCATCTTGAATACGACCACCCCTAACCTACAAAAACAAGCCGCCATCTTGAATACGCCCACCCCTAACCTAGAAAAACAAGCCGCCATCTTGAATCCGACCACCCCCACCCTACAAAAACAAGCCGCCATCTTGAATCCGACCACCCCCACCATACAAAAACAAGCCGCCATCTTGAATATACCCAATGAACCCAATGACCTCATTTGCATAAAACTCATTTGCATAGACTCACGCATGCGCACACACATAGCCACGCCCCCAAAATAAATCCTGCGCATGCGCAGTGAGGCACTCGGTCGGACGGATGCGGGCTACCTACTACTCTGTTATCAATCATTTGTAGAGTAAAACAGACATACATATATTTTAACTTCATCTAGACTATCTGTAGTTTAAGTAATTTTGAGTGAAAACAACCATTGACACCAATAGCTGTATTCTGCCCCGTAAGTAGTATACACCGAGCATTTCGAGCCAACTTTTTCGCAGCGCCCCCTGGCGGCAGAAACCGGGACTAGGGGAGGTAACTCTTGTTATGCAAAAGAATGCTTTAACCCAAACGAGAGGTCAAGGCCGCTATAGTTCCGGCAAAAGGTCATTGAGTGCACTTCCGGACACGTGACCTTTGGGCGCATGTATTCCTCCGCGGTGATGCGGTCTGGCGGTGATGCGGGCAGGGAAAAAAGCTTCCGCGGAGAAAAAGTAGTCCCCAGAAAACAAATACGCTGCATGGTCCGATTGGGTCGAGTGAGGTATCAAAGTGAAGCCTTCGTAAAGGGGCATCTGATGGGCTGGGTGCGGGGTTGAAATAGCATTATTCTGCGCATGCGCGGTGGACCAAGGGCATGGAAATATACGTGTTGGGGTCTAGGGCAGCCACTAATGGTCCGATGGGGTCGAGTGAGGTATCAATATGAAGCATTCGTAAAGGGGCATCTGATGGGCTGGGTGCGGGGTTGAAATATGTCATTCTGCGCATGCGCGGTAGACCAAGGGTATGGAAATAGACGTTTTCGGGTCTTCGTGGGCCACTAGTGGTCCTATGGAGTCGAGTGATGTATCAATGTGAAGCACACATGAGGGGGCATCCGACGGGTGGGTGTGGGGTTGGAATATCGGCATTCTGCGCATGCACAGACAGGGAATTGTGGGAAAAGGGTATGGAAATAGACGTTTTGGAGCTAGGGGAGCCACTAATGGTCCAATGGGGTCATATGAGGTATCAATGTGAAGCATTCGTGAAGGGGCATCTGACTGGACTAGGGGCTCGGGCGTTGTCACCATTCTGCGCATGCGCGGTGGCCCAAGGGTATGGAAATAGCAGTTTTGGAGCTAGGGGAGCCCCTAATGGTCGAATGGGGTCGAGTGAGGTATCAAAGTGAAGCCTAGGTGAAGGGGTATTTGATGGCTGGGTGGGTGCATGTAAAATTTTTCCTGAAAAAAAAAAATATGGAACACGGACTTTATCGAAAAACCTGGGAAAATGCCTATATGGGGTATGAGGGGTATATAGGTCGCCGGGCTTAACGGGGCTTGTCTATCAATAGAGTTATCTCCCCCTAGTTCCATGGTGGGTGTATGTAAAAATTTTCCTGAAAAAATACGGAATACGGACTTTATCCTAAATTACGGGAAATGCCTATATGGGGTATGGGAGGTATAGGACCATCCTGGGACACGTACTTCTATACATTTGCGGTAGGGTTGTGAGGTCTCGTTTTACTCGTCTCGTCATTTAGAACATGATAGGAAGTGTCCCCGTGCGAATCGGTGAAATTTTTGAAAAAAGTCACCGAGCCCCATATAGTCCCATACTGGGGTATAGGTTCAATGTTTATCCCCTGGGAAACGTACTTCTATACATTTTCGGTAGGGGTGTGGGGTCTCGTTTTACTCGTCTCGTCATTTAGAACACGATAGGAAGTGTTGCGGAGCGAATCGGTGAAATTTTTGAAAAAAGTCACCGAGGCCTGGGTAGGCCCATAGGCCTATACTGCATGGCTATGGGTGTATAGGCCCATACGGGGTGGACATGTTGGAGTCTAGGTGGGCCACTCATGGTCCAATGGGTCGAGTGAGGTCTTATTTTGAAGCTCTCGTGGAGGAGCACTTGACTACACTAATGGTTCGTCCGTGTTCAATAGTCTGCGCATGCGCAGTCTGGCCGTAGTATAGAAAACAGGCATTTTGGGTGCTATGTAGGGCTGTGTTTGAGTTAGAGATGAGCTAATCACGGTTCGAATGGGTCGTGTGAGGTGTCAAAGTGAAGCTTGTGTGGGGTAGAGTCAGAATGGTGTGTTTTTGAATGCATGTCGCGTTAATCTGCGCATGCGCAGTTGGTTGTAGTAAGTAAAGTGGCATTTTGGGGCAGTGAAGGAAGGTATTTGGGGTCGAGATGGGCTATTCACGGTTCGAATGGGTCCTGGAAGGTGTCATCTTGTAGTTCTCGGGGTGTACATTCCGATTTGAGGGATATTCGCGTCATCTGTGACGTCATCGGTGACGTCATCGGTACGAGTAGTAGCGAAAGTGGACATTTTCGGGCAGTACATGAAGGTATTTGGGGTCGAGATGGGTTATTCACGGTTCGAATGCGTCCTGGAAGGTGTCATCTTGTAGTTCTCGGGGTGTACATTCCGATTTGAGGATGTTCGCGTCATCTGTGACGTCATCGGTACGAGTAGTAGCGAAAGTGGACATTTTCGGGCAGTACATGAAGGTATTTGGGGTCGAGATGGGCTATTCACGGTTCGAATGCGTCCTGGAAGGTGTCATCTTGTAGTTCTCGGGGTGTACATTCCGATTTAAGGGATGTCCGCGTCATCTGTGACATCATCAGTGACGTCATCAGTACGAGTAGTAGCGAAAGGGGGCATTTTGGATGCTATGTAGGGGTGTGTTTGGGGTAGAGAGGTACCATCCTTGGTTCGAATGAATCGTGGGAGGTGTCAAAGTGAAGCTTTTGTTGGGTAGAGTCAGAATGGCGTATTTTTTTTATGGCAAGTCGCGTCAATCTGCGCATGCGCAGTTGGGTGTAGTAAGTAAAGTGGTCATTTTGGAGGTGCGTGCGGGTGTGTTTGGAGTAGAGATAGACCACTATTGCTCCGAATGTGTCGTGGGAGGTGTCATTTTGAAGCTCTCGGGGTGTAGACCCCGATTTGAAGGGATGTCCACAGCATCTGTGGCGTCATCGGTGACGTCATCAGTGCGAGTAGTAGCGAAAGTGGGCATTTTGGGGAAGTAAAGGAAGGTATTTTGGTGTAGATATGGACCATCCTTGGTCCGAAAGCGTCGTGTGGGGTGTCAAAGTGAAGCTCTCGAGGTGTAGACCACGACTTGAGGCATGTCTATGTCATCAGTAGGACTAGTAGCGAAAGCGGGCATGTTGGGGCAGTGAAGGAAGGTGTTTGGGTAGACAGGGACCATCCTTGTTCCGAATGTATCGTGTGAGGTGTCATCTTGTAGTTCTCTGCATGTAGACGCATCTACACACTTGGTGGTCGCATTGTGCATGAATACTACATATGACTTGATACTGTGAACTATAACTGTAAAAGTTCAGGATGGTCGAGTGGTCTAAGACGCCAGTCTCAAGTGCTGGTCTGCACATTCAGGGCGTGGATTCAAATCCTACTCCCGACCCATGAGTTGTTTCCTTGATACTCCTGATACAATAGTTAAAACTATAAAACTATAACTGTAAAGTCAGGATGGAAGAGTGGTCTACGGCGCCAGTCCTAAGTGCTGGTCTGCGCAATGCAGGGCGTCGGTTCGAATCCTACTCCTGACGCATTAGTTTTTTGTATATACACCTTTTGTATTATACAATATTTGTCCTGTGTTACACAATAGATGTTCTGTATTATATTATATCTGTGCTGTATTATATCATATCTGTCATGTATTATACAATATCTACCCTGTATTATATCATATCTGTGCTGTATTATATCTTATCTGTGCTGTATTATATATTATCTGTGCTGTATTATACCATATGTCTTGTATTGTACCATGCATGTCCTGTACTATACAATATACGTTCTGTATTATACAATATTTGTCCTTTATTATACCATATCTGTCATGCATTATGCCATATATTTGCTTTATTATACCATATCTGTCCTGCATTATACCAAATCTGTGCTGTATTATACCATATCTGTCCTGAATGTGCTGTATTATACAGTATCTGTCCTGTATTATACCAAATCTGTGCTGTATTATACCATATCTATCCTGTATTGTACCATATATGCCCTGTATACAATATATGTTCTGTATTATACAATGTTTGTCCTCTATTATATCATATCTGTGTTGTATTATACCATATCTGTCCTGTATTATACAATATCTGTCCTGTACTGTACCATATATGTCCTTTATTATACCATATCTGTCCTATATTATACAATATTTATCCTCTATTATACCATATCTGTCATGCATTATACCATATCTTTGCTGTATTATACCATATCTGTCCTGCATTATACCAAATCTGTCCTGTATTGTACCATATTTGTCCTCTAATCATACCATATATGTTATGTATTATACCAAATCTGTGCTGTATTATACAGTATCCGTCCTGTATTATACCAAATCTGTGCTGGATTATACCATATCTGTTCTGTATTGTACCATATATGTCCTGTATTATACAATATTTGTCCTGTATTATACAATATTTTTTCTGTATTATACCAAATCTGTACTGTATTTTACAATATCTGTCCTGTATTATACCAAATCTGTGCTGTATTATACCATATTTGTCCTGTATTGTACCATATATGTCCTGCATTGTGCAATATGTTCTGTATTATACAATAGTTGCCCCCTATTATACCATATCTGTGCTGTATTGTACCATATCTGTCCTGAATTATACCATATCTGTGCTGTATTATACAAAATCTGTCATGTGTTATACAATATCTGTCATCTATTATACCATATCTGTCCAGTACTGTACCATGTATGTCCTGTATTATACAATATATGTTATGTATTATACAATCGGATAGCGGTGGTCGTGAATAACAACAAGTTCAGCAATGTTCATACAGTTTATTATGTATTTGGGGTCGAGATGGGCTATTCACGGCTCGAATGCGTCCTGGAAGGTGTCATCTTGTAGTTCTCGGGGTGTACATTCCGATTTAAGGGATGTCCGCGTCATCTGTGACATCATCAGTGACGTCATCAGTACGAGTAGTAGCGAAAGGGGCATTTTGGGTGCTATGTAGGGGTGTGTTTGGGGTAGAGAGGCACCATCCTTGGTTCGAATGGGTCGTGGAGGGTGTCAAAGTGAAGCTTGTGTGGGGTAGAGTCAGAATGGTGTGTTTTTGAATGCACGTCGCGTTAATCTGCGCATGCGCAGTTGGTTGTAGTAAGTAAAGTGGCCATTTTGGGGCAGTGAAGGAAGGTATTTGGGGTCGAGATGGGCTATTCACGGTTCGAATGCGTCCTGGAAGGTGTCATCTTGTAGTTCTCGGGATGTACATTCCGATTTGAGGGATGTTCGCGTCATCTGTGACGTCATCGGTGACGTCATCGGTACGAGTAGTAAGTAAAGTGGCCATTTTGGGGCAGTGAAGGAAGCTATTTGGGGTCGAGATGGGCTATTCACGGTTCGAATGCGTCCTGGAAGGTGTCATCTTGTAGTTCTCGGGGTGTACATTCCGATTTGAGGGATGTCCGCGTCATCTGTGACGTCATTGATGATGTCATCGGTACGAGTAGTAGCGAAAGTGGACATTTTGTGGGTGCGTGGGGGTGAGTTTGGTGTAGAGAGGGACTATCCTTAGTCCGAATGCGTCGTGTGAGGTGTCATTTTGTAGCTCTCGAGGTGTACATTCCGAGTTGAGGCATGTCCGAAGCATCTGTGACGTCATTGTTGACGTCATCAGTAGAAGTAGTAGCGAAAGTGGACATTTTGGGGCAGTGAAGGAAGGTATTCGGAGTAGAGAGGAACCATCCTTGGTCCGAATGCGTCCTGAGAGGTGTCATGTTGTAGCTCTCGGGGTGTACATTCCGAGTTGAGGGATATCCACAGCATCGGTGACGTCATTGGTGACGTCATCAGTACGAGTAGTAGCGAAAGTGAGCATTTTGGGGCAGTGAAGGATGGTATTTGGTGTAGAGATGGACCATCCGCGGTGCGAATGCGTCGTGTGAGGTGTCATCTTGTAGCAACGCCCACCAACGCCATTCTTAATGCTTCAACGCCCAGGTGAAATAGCTCAGAAGCCCTGATATTCCATGGAATTGTCACTAATTCTTCGAAATGCAGTGACGCCAGTCGACGCCCGTCGTTACACCTTAACACTCTAACATAACACCATGATATAGACCGGACAGAGAACAACAACAGCAACAACAACAATGATCACACATAAGAGAACAACAACAACAACAAGAAGTTTTTTTTCATATAGTTTATTCTCCCCAATGTTACATCATACCCACGTTGGGGAGCCGCGTTGGGTATATTTACAATTCAAGAATATTCTTGTCCAATCAGAGGCCACCATTTGCATCTGTCATATTCGTTCCTGTCCGTTAGATGTATTCTCGGCTACTCTTGTCCAATCAGAAGTCGCCATTTCAGAAAGTTCCATCTTCGACCATGTTCGCTCTGAACCGTTTGTTCTAATCGTCATCGCACAGGCCAGGATACCGTTGAGGAAACATATCCTCAGATAGTTGTTTGCGCATTCTGAGTATCTATCAGTGCATGGGTGAATACTTTCATCCGATGGGGGTGGTGGATCAGTTTAACCACGAAGAACGTAACATTGGTGACCCTCTCCACTATCCACTTGGTGTTGGGACGCTGTTCATAGGCCCATTCTAAGGGATCCACAGTGTCCAGTTGGGTCAGCATCGTCTCTAGCGACGCCCGATTGGTGATTGTGAAAGGATGGTCGTACACTGAGTTGATGGCACTGGAATAGAAATAGCACAATTCACGCGTCATCTTATGGCATAAGATGTACCCAAATGCTACATTTAATGTGAAGGACGTAGGTTGCTCATAGAAGATGGCTTCCACGTAGCTGCGTAGACGGGCGAGGTCGGTCAGTCGGAAATTGTACAAGTCCAATATAGGGCGATGACGGTGGAAGCAGTGTCGGATCATGAACCAATGGCGTCGATACATCTCACTCACTGGATGATCTTCGGGTAAGAAATCGCTGGGAACATCCACCGCATCTTCCAGAAAATGTTCGTTGTTGTCAGGCGTATGACTGGAAACAGTGATGCTAGGGACCGGCTGGATATCTAGGCTCTTCTGAGCTGTGGGTATAGGCAGGCTCTCCGTGATCGCATCACCAGTGGCATTCTCCTCCCCGGGTTCATCTTCAGTGGATCTGTCCCTCCTGGGTACCTCTTTAGTGGAAAGTTGTCCCTCATGCCGTGGTGATGCACCATGAATCAAACGCTCATGCCGTTTTAACTGGCTGGGTCGTTTGAAGAGTTGACCACATTCTTCGCATGGACGCTTGGATGGCCCATGAATTGAACGTTCATGGCGCTGTAAATGATCTGGGCGCTGAAACGACAGTGTAGGCCTACATATCATACAGCTATACCGGGCAGTTCCATCGTGCTTGGTAGCCTCATGGCGGCGCAAGTCGT
>JAVTVY010007714.1:0-47615 GCA_036873755.1 Hanleya hanleyi
GAGTGAGTTGACGGTTGATTCGCTGCCAAGTGAATTAACTAATCGCATACGTTTACTCACTTCTGGAGAAAGGGTAGAGTGTCCAATTTATTTTGCACCATCCTCCCTGTTACTCGAAGATGATGCTGCGGTCAGACTAGACGCTTCGGCTGCCGCTGGATGTCTGTTTTCTTCACCCTCGGATGTCTTTTTCTGAGTGATCTCTGGTCCCGGATCTCTCGGCACGTGACGACTTGGGCGACGGGTTCTGGGTAGGCTCCTGCTCATCCTTCGAGACTGTTGACCCGAATATGATAATCTATACAAAGTGACGAAGTATAAGCTCTCATTTTTTTGTCATTCCGGGGATGGGAGCAAACAACCGACAAGGGGGGGGAGAGGGGGGGAGTGTCCCTCAGGCAGAATTAAATGAGTATGTTGGGTTGGGGTGAGGGTATATGTTCAATAAATATAAGGAGGTTAGTTTGTGGGGAGGGGGGGGGGGCGGTGGGGGTCAATCTGATAAGTCTAGAAGATGACATAGCTATTCCTTCTTTCATAATGAAAAATACTAGGATTATATTTATAAAGAAAAAAAAACAAGTTTTAATTTGTCAGTGTTAAAGTTACGGTATTTCTGCATTTTTTATGAATGATTGTCAAAATTATAGCTCTTGCCTTATGGTAACTAAGGCCGACTTTTCCACACTTTTCTACAACTAGTTAATTATAAATATATGATGATTCTGGGGTTATAGAATGGGGTTTTGGATATGTGTTTAATGAGATTGATGCATACCCGGTAATATAATATAGTGCATTCATTTTTTACTGGAATACCGAAATGATATAGGCCTCTAGAGCCTAATTAATAATGTCGCTATATAGCTGAAATATTGCTGAATGCGACGTTAAACCTTAATTCTTTCTCTCTCTCCCTCCTAATTAATAAATAATAATTGACCACGTGTTGTTGGCCCGTCAGATGTAAAATTGCGCGACGTGATTCTTTATTTGCAAAATATTTTCGCATGGTAAGAATAGGAAGAAGGTATCTCAGCACCTGTAGTCGATAATACAGAGCAAAGAGACAGAAATATAAAATAGGCCAATATAATTGTGATGACAATCATTATTGGAAAGATTGTAAATATGTTCAAATTATGATTCTTTTGGGGGAAAAAATCGATTCCATTTACTTCCTATCAAATTTAGGCTCTCCTTCGAACACATACTGTTTATTTACTTACTGGCAGTCAGAATTGTAAAGCTTGTGTTCGATATTATGCAAACTATTACATGAAGTCACCAAGTTTATCTCGGTGTACATGTACACAATGTATAAGCGGAACCGGTTTGTGCTCCAGCTTCAGCAAAATTAGGGGAGGTAACTAGCTATACTCAAAGTGCATATTGGAGCTCTCGTATGACATATGGCAAATAAGGTAGATCTCAAGAGGTACGATACGAATTTGAAGTGGCACACTGATTTAGGTGGAGATGCCCAGCCTTGCCTTCGACGGTGCCGGTAGTGAGAGCCTGCGAAGTTGTCATTGTGATTTTGCCGATTCTTAATGAGTACTCACTGACAAGAGTTCCCTGTCGTTGAATTGAGTTGTTTTTCATGTTTTCCCTTCAACATTTTCATGATATGACCGCAATTTCGAGCCTTAAACTGAGGAATGTGTTTTATTTTCCGCGCTGAGTTTGTGTTGGCACTCTGCACTGCTCTGGTCAAACTGCAGTCACCGTCGCATGTTCAGGTGCACGCGTATGTGACGAGCGGAGTCGGTCCCATTATCGCCATTGCCGGTATTTCTTATTCATTTTGTGCCTATTTGTGTTTTATTTCCTTTCAAAATCTGGTCATCATAAGGCATAATAACATACAAATCTTCTCAAATATTTAGCTTGTTTTTCTTTGGCGCACAAACCTTGCGGAGGTTTGGTCAATTGCCTCATCACTGTGACCACGGTGACATGTATTTGTGCGCTGTGACGTCATTTTCCATATCATCACAGTGATGATATATTTGATATCATCACTCCGTGAAAATATCGCTTTTATTTGATTGATAATTTTCACTATCTCATCGCCAAGTATATAATAAAAGAGTGCATGAAATGGAATAATCGAATGGTTCCCCATAAATATCCATAATATATTCGAATGCTTCCCCATGAATATCCATAATAAATTCGAATGCTTCCCCGTGAATATCCATAATAAATTCGAATGCTTCCCATGAATATCCATAATAAATTCGAATGCTTCCCCATGAATATCCATAATAAATTCGAATGAACAAGAACGTCTTTATAGTGTATCTCACACAATAATGCAAAGACGTTAAATCCACACAGCATTGCTGAGTTAATGAATCATCTTTTCATATCACAGTGACGAAAAGCTATGTGATAAACCTATATGATACACAACTTTTATCACGACTTTACATTTTTGCTACGTATGTTTCGACTGGCTTTTGTAGCCAAATCAGAATTTTTTACACCAATCGAAACAAGCCTCACACGGTCACCGAGGACGGACTACATCCATTACGTCATCACATTGGAATGTCCTTCTCAATTTTTATTCACAGAAGTACCGCTTGGCCCTCCATGTTCCTCGCGTGTTTCAACATTGTAACTGTTTCGAGTCTCCTATTTATTTTTAATGGTGGGCTTCAGAAATCAGACTACTTCAAGCCTTGACATTTTTTTCACGCATGTCAACAACGATAAAAAATATACCGGAAATCGAATCGGATTTACAAACTTAGATGACGATCCAAAAATAAAAGAACGGTTCAGGAAAGAAGTCTACATCAAAAGTCTGACACAGTATTCACCTGATAATATATATACATTATGCTGGGAATATGTTTTCTCGAATGTCGAATGGCTTCCTCGCCAACCCAACGAAAAGCGAAATGGCCGTAAACCTGCAAGACTATACCAACGCTGACGTTCACGGTTCCACGTGTCAATGGATCGCAGTTTCGACAACACAGTCTTGGAAAGAAGATGAAGTGGCTCCATATCTCATGCCATCAAATATTGTTAAACTATTCTAATATCTACTCGGTTATTTTTGCTTAATTCGCTTATTAAGTTAACCAATATTATCATTATTACCTAATTATTTAAATATTGCTTTCTCTCGTAATAAAATATCATTGAACTACCACCCTGCTTCCAATAAGTGTCCAAAGTGTAACGCTGTTGTTTACTACTTCAAATCGATATGTGCCCATCTGGTCAGAAATGAAACGACGTCTGTCATTTTGGACATACCCATCATAACCTCTCTGAAATCAGTTCACGGGAATTCCATATCAAAATATATTTTTGATGCCTTCATCATCTACTATGTCTTAATTTTCATGCTTTTAGGTAAAAAAAGACACAATCTCATGGTAATTCTGTTCATATTGACTGCAGAAATAGGGTTACCTAAAGGTAAAGTGTAAGTACTGGAGCAGAGAAATGAATACAAAGCGGTTTTTGCGAGAAACTTGCTCAAGCGATATTAACATTATACTACTTCACTGGATCAACAATACATTCTGAATGCATGAATACAGCAGTGCAACATCATGCTCACTAAAATTTTCATCTGCCAAATAATTCTTTATAAATTCCAATCATGATACGCGATTGCCTACACATGTCTTTTTTGTCTAACTGAATCCAGGTGAGGAAATGTGGCTCGAGAGCGGGGTACTACAATTCAAAGTGTAGTGTGGCCCCATCAGAATGTTCAGTTGAATACCTGTACACATCATACTGATCCCCCCTTAATGTAAGTCATTAGAATTAACAACACCACAAAAGTGACCAAGGGCAATTGTAAGCTTCTTTTTAACAGCTTCTGTTTAAAGACGATAAATGTCGTTTTGAAAATCAACATTAAAAATTAACAAGGACGAAAATATTTCTGATTCATCGCTGATGTAATGCATGTCATTTACCCAAGGAAGCCTCTTGAAATAAATAAGTTAACTCACAACCTTAACAGAGAAAGAGAGAGAGAGAGAGAGAGATAGATGCAAAGTTAAATTTAACGCCTCGTTACTGAACCTGATTGTTTTTTATGTATACTTTAGATTACCTGTTTTTCTAGTCATCTTCGTGCATGAAATCTACTGAAGCGGGGCATGTGGGGCATCCAGCATAACGAGAAAATGATTAAAGTATCAAATGTTAGAAAGGATTCGAATGTATAAGATATTATGAACGACAAAGGGAACTTTTTAAGTCGGGTAGCCTATATGTATGACAAGTGGGCAGTACAATTCCGTAGTTGTTTTACGATGAGCAGGAAGGAAACTGACTCTACATGTACCGTATGACCATAGGCTTACTGTTGTCAGCCCGCATTCCGCCATCAAAATGTTTCAAACAGGTTGTGAAGGGATTCACAAAAGTTTGCTCTTGACCGCAGTGGCAATATGCTTGATAAGTAGGTATATACTATATCTCATATCTATACCAGACATCTATATACTACTACTTGTAATAACTAAAACACTGAGGCATGATAACATGAGAGCATATAATGTGTTACTTGTGTCATTTCATTCTTACTCAACTGTATCTTTAGTAACAAAATTAAATGATAACCTCAACGTAGTTCATTACCATAGTTCACTAACTTCTGTTGTTTTACGATTTCAGGTTATCTACATACACACGGCATTGTGGCACTTTCAGAGTGTATAAGTAAGAATCAAACAGGACATGCTACTTGCAGTGTTACTGAACGGATTGAAATCAAATCAGTACTGTTCATGGTTCTGGCTAATGTGACAGACGGATGTCCTACCAATATAAAAGTATCCAAGTGTAACGGAATAATTTCCCCAACACATGAAGGTGCTGGTCTGCATGGAGGTACTGCTCCGCATGCAGCATTTTTGTGTACAGGTCGCATCGGTGGGTGTGATATCCGATTTGGTATGCCACCAGCCAATGTAGAACCTGGGTGTGATCTGCGGGCAATGGCTAATGTCATCCAAGTGGAGTACTCGTGTATTGCTGGTAACTATTTTCTAAGATGTATTCAAGATCATGCTATATAGTCCTTTCTCTTTATTAGAGACAGTGTATGAAACCGGTTGGCATTTGGTATTTTACATGGAGATTATTATATTATACAAAACCCCCACACCTAATGACTGATATGGTGTTCGAGAGCTGATGCCAGGGGCGATATGGAAATGGATATATCATAATCTGTTTATCACATATTTATTGATGAATACTTGTATTGTAACTGGCAAAACAAGTATGCCTAGATTTTATTTTACATGAAACTGTTCATCGAAAATTGGACCCTCGGTAAAATGCAGCCAATGTTGCGATAATTTCTCTAACACGTTAGAGCGCGACATTTACTCTCACGAATAGTTTATAATTCAGGCTCGATTATCGGAGGACTACCCATATCTCATATAATTTAATACGTAGCAAGATCTCTCAGCGTTGGACCGCTCCCACGTCCAAAAACGACCGGTCCGTGTGGACCGTTCACTGCAGTGGGATGGGTCCTTGCTGGACGTTTGCATTATTGAATTAGGAACCGTTTTAAACGAAGAGAGAGCTTAAACGAGTTCCGTCGGGAGAAACACTTGACTATCATCCGATATACTGTCGTGATTAGAACAAAAGTCTAATCAAATATATTAGTAGGACGGCCAATAACACGAAATGTAACTTTTGATGGCATAGTTTGTTACAAATGGGTACCCATGCTAAATTAGTACTTTAGATGCTAGGGTTCAAGGTGGGAGGGAATACCACCCAGATTTTGGACATTAAAGGTCGTTTCGAGGTCACTTTTGGGGTTAAATAAGGTCAAAATTGGTGAAAGCCGTTCCTAACTTAATATCCATTGTGATGTCTGCTACCAATGGCTATCTACACTAAATTGGTATTATGTACTGTTTGGCTTTAACACAGGTATGGCTAGCTCGTTATTTATTGGAACTGAGGTCATTTTAGGGTCACTTTACAGGTCAAATTAGGTCCAAAATGCTGTTTTAATTAATATATTTTGTGCTGTTTGTTATTTACTTTTGTATGCAGTATGGTTCACGGTAGGGTGGATACTAAGACAACTTTGGAAATTTGAGGTCATTATCAGGTCATTTCGAGGTCAAATAACATCCAAAGATGGCCAAAAGATGGGCTTTAAAACAATTTTAAAAAAATTGTATGAAATTCCTATCATCTGATTAGTACTGCGGGGTGAATTTTTAGATATTAGTTTGGTGTAATTCAGCATCTTTTGTTTGTGAATTTTGGCAACATCCATTTTCTTATAAACTGGACCTTCCCGATCAGTTTTCTTTCTCGAGTTTGTACTAGTTTGAGTTAACCCCTTTCTGGCCTGGGTGATAGAGGGTTCGGAAATTTAGTGCCCTTTTGAACATTCGCGGTATCACCAGAATGCTTAAAAATCGAGAGCAAAGACATTCCGTACTTTTGGAATATTATATTTGGCTAATTCTGAATCTATTTCTGTAATTCTAGTGATTAACCATCATGTGTTAATTCAAAATGGCGCTCATGTGGGTTCATCCATAAATCACTCTTTTTCAGGTCATTCATATAATAGTCATTATTCTTAGCCCATTGTGCAAAATAGCAAAGCCTAGCATCTTCCGCCTATTTTGAATCTGTTTGCTTAATGTAATGTTTTAAATCAAAATGATGGACAGTTGGTGTAATTTGAAAATCACATTTTTCATGTTGCTCGTGTAGTTCAATGCATTATTCTTACCTCACTCCGCAAATATATCAGAACCGAGGGATTTCTATGCATAGCGTAACATTTTATTCCCATTTTGCATCTACTAACATATGCCAAAAATCAAGATTTGATGGTCAATTTCAAAATGGCGGCCAGATAGGGTCATCAGAGAATCACACTTTTGGCCGTTGCCCGTATAGTTCAAGGCATTTTTCTTAGCTCATTATGCAAATTTAGCAAAATCGAGGGATCTCTTAGCACAGCCCAACATCATATGCCCATTTTGAATCTATATACATTTCCCACAGATCAAGATTTGATGGTCAAATTCAAAATGGCGTCCATATGGGGTCATCTGAAAATCACACTTCTTCCTGTTGCTCAAGTAGTTCACGGCATTATTCTTATCTCACTGAGCAAATGTATCAAAACTGAGAGATTTCTAACCATAGCCTAACATCATATGTCCATTTTGAATCTATTTACATATCTCTAAGGGAGCTTCTTGAAAGGTAGGGATGGTATCCCTGGTAGGGATGGCATATGCCGGTTATTCAAACGGGATACACTATGCCCAGTTTGGTGTTCTGGTCTGGATGGATTAGAGTTCCAGTTGAAATTGCATAGGCCATTCCCCCATGCCGCTGCATGGTATGGCATAAGCCATCCCTTGTCTGCCGAGTTCCAAACTGTATGGCATGGAGTTCCTAGGAGTTTCAACACGGCGCACCATGCCACTCTGTTTGGAATGCCTTATGCCAGTTCCCAAATTCAAGAAGCTCCGTAAGATCAAGATTTGATAGCCAAATTCAAAACGGTGGTCATATGGGGCCATCTGAAAATCACACTTTTGAACGTTGCTCGTATAGTTGAAGGCATTATTCTTAGCTCATTATGCAAATTTATCAAAACTGTGGGATCTTCGAGCATGGCCCAACAACCTATGCTGTTTTTGAATCCACGTATCTCTAAGATCAAAATTTGATGGTCAAATTCAAAATGATGCCCATAGGGGGTCGTCTGAAAATCATATTTTGTCATGTTGCTCGTTTACTTCAAGGCATTATTCTTCGCTAATTGTGCAAATTTATCAAAACAGAGGGATCTCTTAGCATAGCCTAACAACTTACGCCCATTTGGAATCTATTTGCATATCCCAAAGGTCAGAAAACGATGTTCAAATTCAGTATGGCAGTTGTGTGGGGTTATCTGAATGTCCTGTTTTTCCATGTTGCTCGTGTATATCAAGGCATTATTCTAAAGTTGATTGTGCAAATTTATCAAAACCGAAGGATCTCATATCATAGCCAGATACATTTTGCCCATTTTGAATCTATTTGCTTAGTCGTCAAATTAAAAATGATAGTTAACTTCAAAATGGCTACCACAAGCAGTCAACCGGAAATTCTTCTTTTTTTCATTTTACTGTTAGAATATTTTTATTCTAGGTTCAAAGTTGTTTAAATTGAGCAGGATAACGCCATAGCTTATTACATATGCCTATTTTCATTCTGTTGGCATAATCTTCAGCTGAGAATACAATTATTAAATTCGAAATGTGGGTTCATCTGAGTCTCATATTCTAATTTTGCTCTTATAATTCAAGGTATTGTGATTACATGGAGCTGAAAGTAGCAATTTATCAAAGCCAACCGCCTTCACAAAACAGATCGATCTGACTATTTATGGGCCTAGTTTGCTATATTCGTACTAGCTATCAGCTAGAAAACACATCATCGACAGACAATATAATTGTTACATAATGGTTACTATGCCTACCTCAAACCCTTCACTATATACAACTAATTCCGCCTGTCTACTCGTTCGTAACAATCAGTGTTGTAGATATTATTTTAACTGATTTGTACCCATTTTTGACCTCATTTATCAAAAAAATACCCTAAAATGATCTTAATTTGAATAATTAACGTGTTATCTATGACTAATTTAAACCTTACACTAAATACTACTGATTCAGTTTGGATACTCATTCGTAACAATTAGTGCTCTAAATATTAATTTATAACCGTTTTTCACCAATCTTTGACTTCATTTGGCCCAAAAGTGACCCTAAAATGACATTAATTCTAATAATTAACGTGTTATCGATGACTATCCAACCCTACACTACATTCAACCGATTGAACTCGAATACCCAATTAGTACTGTGCATATACCCCATTTTCACAAAATGTTGGACTTATTTGACCCAAAAGTGACGCTAAAATGACCTTAATTCTTATAATAAACGTATTATCTATGAATACCTGACACTCTACACTACTTACAACTAATTCAGCTTGGATACTCATTGGTAACAAACAATAAGGTGGATGTTAATTTATAACCGATTTTTACCCATTTTTAACCTTATTTGACCCAAAGAGTGACCCCAAACTGACCTTAATTGACGAAAATCAAGGTGGTATCCCCTCCTACCTCGATCCCTACCACTCAAAGAACTAATTTAGCATGGGTACCCATTTGTAACAAAAAATGCCATCGAAAGTTTTTAAAAGTGTTTTTTAGGTCCTTGGCCGGCCGACTATATCATTGATTATACATATACAACACAATATTTTATTGAAATGATAACTAGTTCGAATTTTAGAAGTGAAAATGGATTAACTTGTTTGAATATAACGACAGTGAGTCGGGGATTCACATCAAAGAAATGAAAAATATATTAAAGGTACGCGGGGTGGAAGAATATACACATCAGCATGTCGAGCATTAGTCTGTAGCTTTTGATGAAACGAATATTTTATATCATACGGAGAGAACAAAAAACGACATATCAGATTATATAGAAATACCAGCGGCATTAAAACATTATATGTAGCTTTTACAAATATGACTGTAAATATATTTCAGCTGATAGGCTTTTCAAGTTGTAATATACAGATCCGAAATCCCATCTCAGCGACGATATGAAAGACGTTCTAATACTCTCTAAAATAATTAGATTGAAATTAAATATACACAGCCAGAATAAAGATAATAACTATCACCTCGGAAAGGTGATGAGTTAGAGTCATAACCCTCTTTTATTATATCTTTTAAAATGATGGTCATCACCTCTGAAGAGTGTAGAGCGATGATTGTCAATTTAGGTATTCAATTTTTTTTTTAAATGTAATTATCGTCACCATATAAAGGTGATGGCTCTAACGCATCACCTTTTCTGGCTGTGTATCAGATTGAAATTAGTGATCAATCTTTTATTGGACTGAAAATATTCAATCTAATATTTTGAAAACGATAAAACGAATCTATTGTAGACAGAAAATTCAATATAAGTAGTAGTCAGACGTTAAATTCCTTAGTATTGTGGGTCCCGAAAAATGTGGATCCAAATTGCGGACTGACGTCACCTCCGGTTTTGGGGACGAGCTGGGTCCCTAATCGTCCGATTGGGTCGAGGGAGGTGTCATCGAGAAGAATACGTGAGGGAGCAGCCGACGGCATGGGAGTGACGTGGAACTGACGTAATTCTGCGTATGCGCAGTAGACAAAGTGTTAGGAAATAGACGTTTTGGGATCGAGATGGGCCTCTAGTGGTCCGATTGTGCCGTCTGAGGTATCAATGTGAAGCACTCGTGGGGATCCATCCAACTGGATTGGTGTCTCGTCCGTTTTCATCATTCCACGCGTGAGCAGTCTGGCCGTAGTATAGAAAGCAGCAATTTTGGGGGTGTGAGGGGTATTTGGGGTCGAGAGGGACCATCCGTGGTCCGAATGAGTCGTGGGAGGTATCAATGTCAAGCTTTCGGGATGTAGAGCACGATGTGAGGGATGTGCTCGTCATCTGTGACGTCATTGATGACGTCATCAGTAGGAGTAGTAGCCAAAGTGGGTATTCGGGGGTGTGAAGGAAGGCGTTTGGGGTAGAGAGGCGTGGGAGGCGTCAAAGTGAAGCTCTCGTGGGTTAGACCACGATTTGAGGTTTGGTGACATTGGTGATGTCATCGGTAGGAGTAGTAGCCAAAGTAGGTATTCTGGGGTGTTAATGAAGGTGTGTGGGGTCCGAATGCGTCGTGGAAGGTGTCAAAGTGAAGCTCTCGTTGTGTAGACCACGATATGGGGGATGTTCACGACATCTGCGACGTCACTGTTGAGGTCATTAGTAGGAGAAGTAACCAAAGTGGGCATTCTGGGGTGTGAAGGAAGGTGCTTGGGGTAGAGAGGAAATGTGCCGTGGAAGGTGTCAAAGTGAAGTTCTCGTGGTGTAGACCACGATTTGAGGGATGTTCACGTCATCTGTGACGTCATTGGTGACGCCACCAGTAGGAGTAGTAGCCCAACTGGGCATTCTGGGTGTGCGAAAGAAGCTTTTTGGGATAGAGGGGGGGCAATCCCTGATCCGACTATGTCGTTGGAGGTGTCATCCTGTAGCTCTCGTGGTGTAGACCACGATTTGAGGGTTTCATCTGTTACGTCATTAGTAGGAGTAGTAACCAAAGCGGGCATTCTTGGGCTGTGAAGGAAGGTGTTTGTGGGTAGCGAGGGACCATCCGTGGCCCGAATGCGTCATGGAAGGTGTCAAAGTGAAGTCCTCAATGTTGACCACGATTTGAGGGATGTCCACGTCAGCTATGAAGTCATTGATGATGTTATCAATAGGAGTAGTAGTCACAGTGAGCATTTTGGGGGTGTAATCCTATGTGTTTGGGGTAGAGATGGACCATCCGTGGTCCGAATGGGTCGTCGTCGGTGTCATCTTGAAGCTCTCGTGGTGGAGCGTCTGACTGGTTTAGTGTGTCGTCTGTTTTCATCATTCTGCGCATGCTCAATCTGGCCGTATTATAGAAAGCGGGCATTTTAGGGGTTCGTGGGGTGTGTTTAAGGGACCATCCGTGGTCCGAATGGGTCGTGCGGGGTGTCAAAGTGAAGTTCTCGGTGTGTAGACCCCGATTTGAAGGGTCCACGTTAGCTGTGTAACGTCACTGGTGACGTCATCAGGGAGAGAGAGCAAGAACAATAACAAGGATGACATGTCAATCATTTTATTATCCCCTCCCGTACGTCATACGTTGAGTATGTTGTGTTGCTCTTGTCCATTTAGGGGCCGCCATTTGGCGCTGCATCTGTCATATTCGTTCTTGCCCGTTAGACGTATTCTCGGCTGCTCTTTTCCAATCAGAAGACGCCATTTCAGAAAGTCCAATCTTCGGCCATGCTCTGCTCATGCTTTGTTCTAATCATCGTCGGGCAGGCCAGGATACCGTTGATGCAACATATCCTCAAACAGTTGTCTGCACATTTTGTCCCCAGCAAGTTAAAATGCAGCTTACATATTTAAATTGATATTATTGACCGTCTAAGTTCATTAATAGTATCTGTGTTCAAGAAAACTGATCGTAGATATATTAATGTCGGAAGCCATAAAGCATTCTTTAGCTCTACTACATACAAGAGATATCATTCATGGGATGTTTCTTTGTTTATAGAGTTGCTTGAATTTCTCATTAAAAATATCAATGTGAAATTTGGCAACACAATATATCAACAGCATATAGGTATTCCAATGGGTACTAATTGCGCGCCCCTTTTGGCTGACCTGTATCTGTTCTCTTATGAATATGACTACATGCAGGCGCTTTCAAAAACCGATCCATTCAAAGCCCGTTCCTTCTCATTCACCAAACGCTATATAGACGATCTTCTCATTGTGGATAATCGCTATATAAATGACGCAGTGAAGGATATATATCCACCTTCACTGGATTTGAAGTAAACTACAGATAGCCCTACAGGAACATCATATTTAGATATATATCTCTACAAAAATGAAGCGGGCATTCTCTCTCGTCGACTTTATGACAAAAGAGATGATTACAATTTCGACATCGTAAACTGTCCCTTTCTGGACAGTAATACTCCAGTGGGACCTGCTTATGGCGTATACATATCTCGCCTAGTAGCATTTGCTAGATCCTGTGTTAATTGTGACGATTTCAATCAACGTCACAAAACATTGTTGCAGAAACTTATAAAACAGGGCTATTCCTCCAAGCGCCTCCACTCAAAGTTTCTCAAATTTGGCGATACATATCGCATGCTGATAGCAGAATACGAACGTCACGTGCAAGATATATGGCGTTACGTTTCGTAACTTGTGTCTAATTCCGCTTAACCCGGGGCTAAGGGCCGTATGAACCCATGTACTTCAAGATCCTCATGGTGCTGATATGAACAGTCACAATCAAAGCGTGACTGAGATACACCATTCTCTAGATAACGACTTTAGAACGATTATTATGGATTAAGAATACTGATCAGCGATACGGATTTTATATTTTTGGAACATCATGATGTCTTGTCGGCATCATTGAAAACTGTTGACCGCTTCTCTCTTGCAGGAAACTAGCCTATGTTTATGTTTAGGTCTTTAGATTATGGACGCGGATATTCTTTAATGGACGACGGCTGAATTATGAATGACGGACTAGGCGCTTGTATAGTTACGTAGCTTCATCTGAAAACGGGGGTCTCCGTAAAGTTTGCAGTCACTCAAATCACTCAAAAATCATTTCATGTTGCTTTCTGAGATATTCTCACGTACACGAAAGCGAAACGCCTCATCCCGGATGGGTGTAGGTATGGGTCGAATACAGGTATATGCTTCATCTCATACGTTGTGCATCCCACGCTTGCGCTGAGTCTACCGATTTCCAGGCTTAATTTCTCTAGGTAAGCGCTTTTGTTCACTTAGAATAGATAGACTGCTAAATCCAATGTTAAGACTTGCGACACTTCTGGGGCGATAGTTTGCAGTTTACGCCATGCTGTTAGGTGTACGGTCGCGCCAATGGTCAATGGACGTCACATGCGAGCTTCCGTATCATATTGCCAGGACCTGATGTGTAATGAGGGCTGATCGTTGTACATCGTGTAGCTAAGAAAGACGGATTCGAGGATGTATATACGGCTCTCCGCTGGTTCAACTTCTTGGAAAGAGGAACGGAGTTGGTTCCAGGCGGTAGGTGACAATTGAATGCGCCTGGCGGTCCTGTTCTCTCTAGGGGCTGTGTCCAATTTGAAGCGTTGATTGTTACTGATTCTCAAGGTCACATTCGGTGAAAGTTCCCAGTGGCGATTAGCGGCAGTCATTGCTTGGTCAATAATGAGAAAATATGGAATATTTCCCATAGGCTGGTACACGGAGGAGTAGGGTTGGTCTCATGTGCGTTTTTTGGTTCGTGGAAATCAGCTCCCACGTCGCTGCTTACTGGTTCAATCTTGGAGGTCAGTGGTGGTGGTGGTGATGATGATGTAAGATCACGAAGAACTGCACTGAAAGCGGCCGTATACTCAGGGTGAGCATTTTCGGTGTACACCACAGGCTTAGTATATTCTTACATTCATCGTGCCGCGGGACATGGCTTCGCCAGAACTTGAAAAATAGTGAATACAGATCTGCAAAACTGCCCCTTTTTATCGAAAATTACCCGTCCACGCTCTGGAAAAAACCCCGACGTACAAACAACGTTTTTCTCATCCACCAATCACAGGCGCGCCTCATCGATGTCATGCCGACGTACGCGATGACCTAGAGCGACGTTGGCCAAATGTAGCTACGACCATCTTGAAATTCCCCATCTTGGACTGACGTTGGCCGAAATTTGTTAATCCCTATATGTACAGACTCCATCACCGCCACCGCCAGGTGTTGTCAATTTGGAGCCCTTGGAGCTCAGAAGTGACGTCATCGTACGCATGCGCACGCACCTGTGGTGCACCCTGCACCCTATAGCCCATAGGGCATAGTGTGCACCACATGTGCGTGCGCATGAGTACGATAACGTCACTTCCGAGCTTTGAGCTCGAAGCGGTGGTGGCGATGGTGGTGTCTGAACATATAGGGATTAACAACGTTTGGCCTATGTTAGTCCAAGATGGTGAATTTCAAGATGGCCGTGCGCAAACAGCTGTTTGAGGATAAGTTGCCTCAATGGTATCCTGGCATGCCCGACGACTATCAGAACAAACGGATCAGAGCGAGCATGGCCGAACTTTCTGAAACGGCGACTTCTGATTGGAAAAGAGCAGGGGAGAATACATCTAACGGGCAAGAACGAATATGACAGACGCAGCGCCAAATGGCGGCCTCTGATTGGACAAGAGCAACACAACATACCCAACGCGGCTCCCTTAGCGAGGGTATGATGTACGGGAGGGGATAATAAAATGATTGACCTGTCTTCCTTGTTGTTGTTGTTGTTGTTCTCTCCCCCTGGTGACGTCACCAGTGACGTTACACAGCTGACATGGACCCTTCAAATGGTGGTCTACACACCGAGAGCTTCACTTTGACACCCCACACGATCCAATTTGACCACGGATGATTCATCAAACACACCCCACGAACCCCCAAAATGCCCGCTTTCTATACTACGGCCAGACTGCGCATGCACAGATTGCTGAAAACGGACGACGTACTAAACCAGTCAGACGCTCCCCCACGAGAGCTCCAAGATGACACCTTCCCCGACCCATTCGGACCACGGATGGTCCATCTCTACCCCAAATAGCTAGGATCACACCCCCAAAATGCTACTCCTACTAATGACGTCATCAATGACGTCATAGATGACGTCACCATCCCTCAAATCGTGGTATGCACAGTGAGGACTTTACTTTGACACCTTCCATGACGCATTCGGGAAACGGATGGTCCCTCTCTACCCACAAACACCTTCCTTCACACCCTCAGAATGCCCACTTTGGTTACTACTCTTACTGATGACGTCACAGATGACGTGAACATCCTTCAAGTCGTAGTCTACACCACGAGAGGTACAAGATGACACCTTCCGCGACACATTCGGACAAGGGATGGTCCCTCTCTACCCCCTAACACCTTCCTTCACAATCCCAAAATGTCCATTTTGACCACTACTCCTACTGATGCCGTCACAAAAGACGTGAACATCCCTCAAATCGTGGTCTACAGCCCGATAGCTTCACTTTGGCACCCCACTCGACGCATTCGGACCAGGGATGGTCCCTTTCTACACACAAACACCTTCCTTCACACCCCCAGAATGCCCACTGTGGCTAATACTCCTACTGATAACGTCACCAATGACATCACAGATGACGTGACACCCCTCAAATCGTGGTCTACGCCACGAAAACTTAACTTTGGCACCTCCCACGACACATTCAGACCGCGAATGGTCCCTCTCTATCCCAAACACATTCTTTCACACCCCCAGAATGCCCACTTTGTCTACTACTCCTACTGATGACGCGAACATCCCGCAGAACGTGGTGTACACCACCAGAACATCACTTTGACACCTTCCACGACACATTCCCTCTCTACCTCAAACACCTTTCTTCACACCCCAGAATGTCCACTTTGGATACTACTCCTACTAATGACGTCAACAATGACGTCATAGATGACGTGAACATCCCTCAAATCTACACTACGGGTGCTTTACTTTGACACCTCCCACGACGCATTCGGACAAGGGATGGTCCCTCTCTACCCCAAATAACTTCATTAACCCCCCCGGAATACCCACTTTGGCTACGACTTCTACTGATGACGTCACCAATGACGTGAACATCCCTCAAGTCGTAGTCTACACCACTACACCAGAGGATGGTGTCTCTCTACTTCAAAAACCTTCCTTCACACCCCGCGAATACCCACTTTGGCTACTACTTCTACTGATGACGTCACCAATGACGTCACAGATGACGTGAACATCCCTCAAGTTGTAGTCTACACCACGAGAGTTTCACTTTGATATCTCCCACGACACATTTGGACCAGGGATGGTGCCTCTCTACCCCAAACACCTTCCTACACACCCCCAGAATACCCACTGTGGCTACTCCTACTGATGACGTCACCAATGACGTGCATCGCTTTCTATACTATGGTCAGACTGCGCATGCGCAGAATGATGAAAACGGACGACATACTAGACCAGTCAGAAGCTCCCCCCGAGAGCTTCAAGATGACACCTCCCACGACCCATTCGGACCACGGATGGTCCATCTCTACCCCCAAACACCTAGAATCACACCCCCAAAATACCCACTTTGACTACTACTCCTACTACTCACGTCATCAATGACGTCATAGATGACGGGCCATCCCTCAACACGTGGTCTGCACACTGAGGACGTCACTTTGACAACTTCCATGACGCATTCGGGTCACGGATGGTCCCTCTCTACCCACAAACACCTTCCTTCACACCCTCAGAATACCCACTTTGGTTACTACTTCTACTGTTGACGTCACAGATGACTTGAACATCCCTCAAGTCATAGACTACATCACGAGAGGTACAGGATGACACCTCCCACGACACATTCGGACAAGGGATGGCCCCTCTCTACCCCCTAAAACCTTCCTTCACAATCCCAAAATGTCCATTTTGGCTACTACTCCTTCTGATGACGTCATAGATGACGTGAACACCCCTGACATCGCGGTCTACACCCCGAGAGCTTCACGTTTGCACCTCCCTCGACACATTCGGCCCACGAATGGTCCCTCTCTACCCCAAAAACCTTCCCTCACACCTCTAAAATGCGCACTTTGGCTACTAGTCCTATTGATGAAGTCACCAATGACGTCACAGATGACGTGAACATCCCTCAAATCGTTGTGTACACCACCAGAACTTAACTTTGACACCTCCCACGACACATTCAGACCACCGATGGTCCCTCTCTACCCCAAACACATTCTTTCACACCCCCAGAATGCCCACTTTGGCTACCACTCCTACTGATGACGTGAACATCCCTCAAATCGTGGTCTACACCACGAGAACTTCACTTTGACACCTTTCACGACACATTCCCTCTCTACCTCAAACACCTTCCTTCACGCCCCAGAATGCCCATTTTGGATACTACTCCTACTGATGACGTCAGCAGTGACGTCACAGATGACGTCAACATCCCTCAAACCATGGTCTACACCACGAGAGCTTCACTTTGACACCTCCCACGACGCATTCGGATCACGGATGGTCCCTTTCTACCACAAATACCCTGTTTTACACTTTCAAAATACCCACTTTGGCTACTACTCCTACTGATGACCTCACCAATGACGGCATAGATGACGTGGACGAACCTCAAGTCATAGTCTACACCACAAGGGCTTCACTTTGACGCCTCCCACGACACATTCGGACCAGGGATGGTGCCTCTGTACCCCAAAAACTTCCTTCACATCCCCAGAATACCCACTTGGCTACTACTCCTACTCATGACGTCACCAATGACGGCATAGATGACGTGAACATCCATCAAGTCGTAGTCTACACCACGAGAGCTTCACTTTTTGATATCTCCCACGACACATTCGGACCACGGATGGTGCCTCTCTACCCCAAACACCTTCTTTCGCACCCCCGGAATGCCCACTTTTGCTCCTACTCCTAATGATGACGTCATCAATAACGTCACAGATGACGTGCACATCCCTCAAATCCTGGTCTACATTCCGAAAGCTTCACATTAATGCCTCCCGCGACCCATTCGGGCCACGGATGGTTCCTCTCTACCCCCCTGAAAAACGACCGAATAAATGAACACAAATGTCAATTCATCCTCCATAGTAGATTTGGCATCAATTTTTAATCAAGTGAACTATTATAAATCAATCGAGAAGTTTCATTTTACCTTACGTTACACGGTCACCCCTATCGGTTCCCAGATTATATCTTTGTTTGCTGTTCATGAAGCATTAAGGTTGATAGCAGCCCATTCCAAAACAGCCAGTTTGGGTAATATCACTGAAATCATTTTCTGAAGATGATTAAGTCACGTCCCTGTTATGTTTTCAAGGCGTGCAGAACTAAGTGCCAGATTGTATTTGCAGGTGAATCACTGATGATGATACATCTATATATGTAATATGTTCAATTACAGAATCTCGCTTCATCAATTTATGCAGAGATGTTAGGACCGACAGTAGTGATACCGTTCATCTGGCGTATTTCCAGTCTCGTGCTGATGACAGTAAACAGGACTGTAAATGTGTTATATCGGGAGATAGTTATCGTCTGACAGCAGTATATGTGTCTGTTCTCAGAGTGCAAGACGATTGTCCTTCCACGTCACTACTGATCCAGGGAGCGGGTATCAGCTTAAGTTTCAGCACATCGTCTAGTCCTAGTATTACTTTCGTGAATGAGATATTGGTGGCAGGAGAAGAAAGGATCCAGCTCGAGTACCATCATAATTGTGATAGTTATAAATGGATGTCAATTTGGTTTAAACTCGAACCAACAGATCTCGGTAAATATAATTTGTTAACTGCGGTCATTTCCTCCCCACGCTGCCTGCGACCATTATATCCTAACTTCCATATTTTCATAACAGATATCTCAGGGGACTTAGTATGTATTTATTTTAAATTTAAACAGTAACTTTCTTCACGCAAACATACACTTGCCAGGTATACATATCTGCTTTACATGAAAGACGGAATATAACTGAAATTGTTGCAAATATATTCCTAAACAGGAACCATGTTCGAATTCACTTTTCTACAGAGGCCAATCCAAAAATAAACATTGTCTGTGGACTGGGTGCAAGCGGGAGTTCCTCCAGCCAAACTCCTAACTCGATAAGCGATGTAGGAACAACAACAACAACAACAACACAGGGTTCAACATTGCCAAATAACTATTCCAGTATAATTCAAGACATTGGAGGTAGTCTCCTCAGTACCCCATCCACAGATCAGACATCACCCACTTCTGATGGTAAGTTGTCCACCTTTCTGTTAGAAACAACTTCGACAAATAGTACCAAGTTGTTGTCCAAATCATGTGCTTCTAGTTTAGGTTTCCAGTTTGAAAAATACCACTCAAATGAAATGTATTTGAGTGCCAGGTACACTGTTGTAGACTGTCTTAGGTGTTCAGAGACCAGTAATTTCTGGACACATTGGATTACCACTTCCCCCATTCCAGTTACCCATTGTTAGTAAACTCATAATACACATGCTTCAGCAATTACATTCAAATCTACTTTAAACAAATGACTAGGTGCAAGTACCAACAATTTATTACGATTTACATTACACACCAAAAAAGTTTCGTTGTTTATAAGCAAACGAATAGAGATTACGTTATTATATTCTTTCATGGTTGTCCCACCATATTGTATATAATCACAAGTGTCAAATATTAGTTATCGTAACAAAATGTATTGTATTGATTCATTCAACATTTGCAGTTGCAGTGATAGCCGGTTCTGTGACAGGAGGAGTACTGTTTCTCATCATCATCATAGTTTGCATAGACATACTCTGCAGGTGAGTGCTTGAGGGGCTGAGGAAGCGGGATTCGTCTGTCCATGTGTTTCTCTTACAGATTCCAGACAAAAAAGGAAGATTTTTCAAAATATGATAATTAGGTTGGTGACCTTCGTGAAGTGACCTTCTGTAGTTCGCGGTTAGCAGTTCGCTATTCGAAGGGGAGCAGTCATTATTATATCGATATAATTGTACCTGTATTTAAACCCCTCTCCCTACCTAATTTCAACTTGATACTTGGTACATCAACTATGTTGGGCATGCTCTACCAGTTGACGCCATTAGTTTCCGGACTTTGAGAGGACCTGCATATGATATATACATATTTCGCCCAGTAAAATTTGCTAGATTCCTTGCAAAGTGTGACGATATCAATCAAAGCCGCAAAACATTTTTTTGCACAAGCTAAGTCGACAAGGAGATGCCACCAAGCGGTTTCAATGTTTCCTAAATTCGGTCATAAATATCGCTGATAGCAAAGTACAAACGTAGTCGTCAAGATCTTGGGTGCTACGTTTCATTAATGTGTCCAATTTCGCTTTAATATTCAGTAGTATTCGTATGAACATCGCGTAACTAAGATCTTCAAGGTGTTCATATGTACAGTCACAATCAAAGCGTGACAGTGATAGAAATACTGTACTTGGAATATTATTTCGCTTAAGGATTACTGATCAGTGACCCGGATTTGACCAGACGAAGTTCATTATACCTTGCCGGCATCACCGAACAGCTGTTGACCTCCTCTCTCTTGCATTTATTTATATATCTTTAGCTATACCTATTTGAAGTTAAGTGCTTGTCATGTTTTATGAACTTTAGGTATTTCGATCATAGACGCGGGAATTCTTCAAGAACGACGGCTCGCTACTGAATGTCGGATTTTACGCCAGTATGAATCATTAGTAAATAGAAGATTTTATTGTACTTTCTTCCATTATACAATTTTCATGCTCTACGTTTGCTTTGAGAACACTAATAACAGGGGTGAAGGGGTTTGACTGATTTTCAGATTATTGCCAATGACGTTATCTACAAAATAAGTTTTCAGTAAATCCACTGTTGTCGTTGTTGTTGTCCTCAGTTTCGAATTGCCGATTATTTCGTGGAGTATCAATGTGTGCCTCTAGAAGTTCCACTGAAGTTCACCAGATGTACCAGTATAAACTGCCCGGATGAACGACTTCAGTGGCGCGGCAATGGGACAACTCTGTTACAGTTTTGCTTTCAGTAGAGTTGCAAGTAGAGCTGAACTCCCTGCGAGGCATCATTAATATTTGTATACGGACTTCTTTGGGACTTCGCTATGCATGTACACCTATAAACCGGTGTGATCTATGTGAATTGTTGACCGCTCCTCTTCTGCAAGAAACAAATTTGTTTTGTATTCATTTCACGCCGGTTTGAAACTGATACTGACCATCGAACGTGAAAGTTGAGATTATTGACGCGGAAATTCTTTCTGGAGGACCTTTGAATATGGAACGTCTGATTTGACGCCGATACTTGAATGACGCTATTGCTTCGAATCGCCAATGAAGCAGGGGCATTTATTGTGCTTCACCAGGGGACTTCATCGGGATTAAAGTAAAACTAAACGAAACTGCATTTTAAGCGGAGAGAAGAAAGTAGAATCGGAGTGTAAGACAGCGTGAGTGATTGTATCGCCTGTCCTAAAATAGAGTGTATCCAGCAAATAAAGGAAAAACCCATGGCAGACTGGACGCGAAAGTCAAAAATCTAATTGGCACCATGGGCAACACCATTGAAACGCAATTGAAACGAAATATACAATTTGGTTTATTACGGTTCATACAGCAGGTTTAACATTGAATTTAATTGATCTTAAAAACGGAAGCATTTGAAGTTATCGGCGAGTCTAGTCAACAGTGGTTGATCGAACTGTTGTCCATTGCAATTATTCACATGGCGAGGAGGCCAGACAAGGAAATGGAATCTATAATACAACGCTTTTCTGTCCAGATCGCTATATAGAACCACCCGAACTGTACTCTTCGTGCGACAAACACGGTCTCTCGCCACATTTCCTGTAACATACAGACTCACAAGCCCATAAAGGGAAGCATTTAATTGTATGATTGTTGTGTTTTTCTTCCCACAGTCTCGGGAAGCATAGGTAATTTCCCGGGTTAGCTATCAATGTCAGCGTTCCGGTATGTGCATTTCACCAAGATGTCCACTGCATTGGACAAGAGCAGAATACTTCTATACAAATTCTTTATTGCAATGGAATGAACATTCGAAATCCATTGTCATTCTAAAAATAATATGCTAATGTTGAAAGTTAATGTTGTTGTAAGAATTGTGATAACTTGGTGATGTGCGGTGGCATTATTTCTCCACTGCTGGTCCATGGGGTCCTTCATGTTTGAATGTGTGTTTAAATGACCCGATTTAAACCCTTTTTTCACAAAATAGCACATGCTGCGGATTTCAATTTTATGTCATAGCTATAATCATAAGGCAGTCGAGCATATACTTTCTCTTTGCGTTACATTAAAAAACAATAGTTTATCAACGTCACAAAACATTGTTACAGAAACTTATAAAACAGGGCTATTCCACCAATCGCCTTCACTCAAAGTTTCTCAAATTTGGCGATACATATCGCATGCTGATAGCAAAATACGAACGTAGCGTGCAAGATCTATGGTGCTACGTTTCGTAACTTGTGTCTAAGTCCGCTTAACCCGGGGCTAGGGGCCGTATGAACCCATGTACTTCAAGATCCTCATGGTACTCATATGAACAGGCACAATCAAAGCGTGACTGAGATACATCATTCGTTAGATGACGACTTTACAACGAATATTATGGATTAAGAATACTGATCAGCGATACGGATTTGATATTTTTGGAACATCATGATGTTTTTGCCGGCATCATTGAAAACTGTTGACCGCTTCTCTCTTGCATGAAACAAGCCTATGTTTATTTATACTATGATTGCCTTTTTGAATTTGGTGCTAATACTGTTATATGGAATATGGAATAGGTCTTTGGATTATGGACGCGGATATTCTCTAATGGACGACGGCTGAATTATGGATGACGAACTAGACGCTTGTAATTGTATCTCAGGTACGCTTTTATTGTACCTGTTCATGTGGCAACTTGGATGATATGACCACACGGCCCCTAGCACCGGCATAAGCGGTATTAGATACAAATCTAGAGAGCTATGATGGAAATGCTCTGACAAGCATTTTGCTTTTGCATTTTGCTCTGACAAAAGACTGGCCTTGCGGTAGAGCCCTCACCTCGCAAGTGGCAGATCACAAGTTCGATTATTGACGGAGTCAGTCCATGAACTAAAAAATAGAACTTGCATCTTTCTCGCTTGGCGCTCAGAAATAAGAAGACTCGTTTGACCTGTGTCAGTACAATGTGACTGGGTAGTCGTGATATGTCTGAAAAAAAGTTTAAAGCTACGTCAAAATCCTGTTCACTAACTCCCTCGCTGAATTCCCATCATGCTTTTATGTGTGATGATTTCAAGTGGATGACCGCTAATAAAACGGATTCTTTCAAAATTTGGTATACGAGACCGTAATTAAAGTCAGCAGTTGAGTGTACAAACCTCAGTTTTTTTATTGGCCCTGATGTAGACTATCACAGTATTTCCAAAACAACACATACATATATAGCTTTATGATATACTAATAAGTTCATCTCACATTTATCGTAGAAAATACAGAGGAAAGAGGAACGTTACACGAGACCCCACCTACCTATCATATAACGAAGGCATAGGCGGAAGTTCACAAGTATCCGGCGGTGATATTGGAGGCCAGGATTACACGACATTAAGGTATAATGGACCTGCGGTGAATGGGGTGTCCAACAACAACGCCGCATTTTTTAGCACAGTCTAATACTATTGGTTATGAATTAGTGGGGCAAAGTGCTCTTATACCGTCAATGATCAAATGGTCAATGAACATGATGCTACCAAAGTGAACCGATTACCTGATACAACTGTTGGGACATAAGCTCCAGACTCTCAAATCCAAACCTAAATCTGGACTGAAGAACAAGGAGAGATTACATCTGTACGACTGGGTTGTTGTTGACGAGGTGGAATACGACCATTCAAGAAGTGAGCAAACTGCAGAGAGAGCACCTGATGACCCAGAGACAAATAGTACATAGCATCAGATATATGACCTGCCTAGTAAACATGGTAACACCAAATCTACTGACACTGAACATTGATTGGCGAAGTTATGAACTAGCAAACTTACCCAGGGCTTCAGGATCCTGAGTGTCCGATTGCTGAAACTGGGTTCAATCAAATCAATCCAATGACCATACTTTTAGAAGACATTTATATCATGTTACAACCTATCATGTTAGTATTAGGCCACATAAACAATTCCAGCACTGACAAAATTCACGTAATATATATTGAACATTCATTTGTGTGAAGGATAATACTTTTTAGTAAACTATGTATATACTAGTGTTGTAAAGGTATTTCCGTGATAAACTTGGTCGTAAACGTTTAGGGGAGATTGGGGTACAGTAGGACATGGGGTACAGTTTGACAAGCCATCAAACTCCTATATTAAATACAGGAATCACATCACTTTACTATCAGCAGAAAGCTACCACCCCATACAGCACCTATAAATAAACCAATTTATTGGTTACAAATAAAAACTAACAGCGGTGAAAGAAAATAGGGGGAAAATATATATGCGCGCTTTCGGAGATTTTTACTTTGAAAACCTATAGGTTCTTGAATTATAGCTCTAAAATTATTCAGAAAATGAGATCGCTAATATTCTACCATGTATTATTATGTCTCAAGTCATATGTCCTTTTTTTTACAGGTGGTACAACCCAAAAGTAGCCAAAACGTCATGTAGTGCTGAAACAGGTATATTACATACAATTTGCGGAATTGTAAATTTTGGCATTTCCACTCAATATATTATCGTTTCCCGATTCCTACCGACCAAGCATAAGCGAAACCGGTCAAGGTAATGACTTTGGAATAATGGAGCATACTCCCGAAGTATCTCGCTGGGAATATCCGAGATTCTCAGTTTACAGAATATATTTATTTTGGTCAATAAACTCACGACTTTGGGAACGATCCGTCAGTAGATAAGGCCGTCATCCACTGTAAATTTCTGTTGAAAATTTTACAGTAATTTATTCTAGTCTCAGTTCAACAGACTTGCCATTCATTTACCGTACCATGTACAGTAGATATTGCGAAATACACTATTTAATGCGATTTTTACAGTAATTTACCGTTAATTCGCAATATTTGCTATACATTTTACAGTACATTACTGTAACGTTCACAGCAAAAATTTATAGCGTGGGCACTGTATTGTATCGGCACCAACACATTATTTCTATTTACTAGACCTACTGGATCTTACTGGGACAATCGTGTAATTAGTTCAAAGCATATCCCTGGGCCCGAACGCCCTTTTGAACGACATGCATTAGGCTAATATATTATACTCTAAACAACAGGACATATTATTTGTTGACAACTTCGAACCGTACATGGAAGCTACATGGTACCTTGTAGATATGCACTGTCAGTTTATTTGCTGTTATTTGTCCTAGAGTTATGGCCCTTCATTGTCCATATCAATATATGCTCGTCCGAACCATGTCCCAGTTACCATTTGATGGACAACGTTGAAACTTAGTGTCTTGTTGGTGTGCACTTTCAGGATTTTCAATCATTTCAATGATTTCCCCAGATTTATGGCCCTTTATTGTCAACATCAATATATGCTTGTCCGGACCATATCACAGTTACCATTTGATGGACATCTTCGGTGACCAACTACTATGTTACTTGTTGTTTATTTTTACCCATTTCAATGCTTTTCCACAGAGTTATGGCCCTTTATTGTAGACATCAATATATTCTATAGTAGATTGTTGTCCTGGGTGCATCTCACTTAATAATTGCCGAAGAAGTTCGAAATTTTCTAAGTAGATATTTGGTATAATGTGGGTGTGCGCTGTAATGTTAAGTACTTGTTTCAAGGATTTTTTCAGATTTATGCTCCTTTATCGTCAATATAAATATATGCTATATAGAACATGTGCATTCTTGTCCGGCCTGTGACTCACTGGATATGTAGTGAAGAAGTTTGCTACGTACATATGGTGAATAATAACTACAAATGTATGTTATGCAGATGTGATCTGTCATGTTTTTATCTCACAGCGGGGGCGGGGGGAGGCACACATTCAAATAAATTATCTCTGATTGCTTCTGTGCTGCATTTTAGCTCTATATATCATCATTGAAATTTGTTTAAAATCTGTCTTACAATAATTTCTTCTAACATTTAAGATGACTATCTGACCCCAGTATCAAGACCCGTGATAGAAGAATCTTGTGATGTCACAGGTATATCATATCTTAATTTGGGTAAACCAAGATGGTATATCAGGGAAATATTCCATGATATATTATATAAGAGTTTACTAAGCTTGGTCATATTTTGGTGGAGCAGTGATAATTGGTATCCTCTTGTAGAACATATTCACTGTTAATGAAAGCGCAACGACTAAATCAAGCCAGAAGTATAATACATTTTTCAATACGGTTGTTCAATGGTTGGAATCCCGATTTCTCGCTATACGTTTGAACGCCGAATCTTTCAATCTTATTCAATTTAATCTCAGCTTCAAAGTGTATGAAGTTAGAGCTTTAGTTACGTGAATATACTTCTCATTTACTTTCAGAGAGGATCTACGAAGAGCCCGAATGATCAAACACAGTTGTACACAGGATATATGGATCCTGTCTCAGAGAACTCGGTTCAAATCCCTATCTTGGCTGTTGTTTTATTGAGACAATACCAAAGAGGAACAACATGGATTACTTGTTTGACAAACTGAGTAGAACTCGTATACACGGAATGCTGGTATATGTTAGAGCCAAACTTGACCACTCATCACTCCTCTCGGGTATGAAACTGGTCCATTTGCCCAACTGGAGCAGAACATCGTCGCAAGCGCAACAGCTTTCCCTATCTTATCCTCTATTATGCATGATACATACCTGGGTCCAGAGAATGAAGCAGAACGGAGCAGCCCTGGTCCAAGGTTAAACCAGAAGGCAAGATCATGAAAATACTACTCTGTTACCGAAATGCAACGTATGACCTAACCATCTTTTCGTAGTATGCCCGCCTTGAATGATTTCATGTACCGATAGTCCGTTTTCCGATTCTCAACTCTGTCTCGAGGGAGTTGGGAGTCGCTTGTAAAGCCTAATGTTTCCATAAACAGTGCTTTCCGATGATGGATAGGCTCACGTACACAGGTGCCTCTATATAGGGTCAATGGGTTCTTGTCCATCTTGGAACTTGGTGAGATCATGTGGTGGAGATAACCAATGAAAATTGCGATCCGTGTAGAACGAACGAAAACGAGGTGTTGTTCTCTTCTCGTGCCCTCAAAGCTAGAGTTTTGGGGTGGTGGGTCGTTTTAGTGGTGCATTGGGAGTCGACACAAATATTGTGTTGGCTGGACGAACACAATTATACTGGCTGTGTGTATAGAGACTCCGAAAACCAACCCAAGATCCCCATATTCCACCTTCCACCCGCCGAAACGAGGGACGAGTTAGAACGGAGCGGCTCTGTTAAATCTACCCTGAATGACTTTCCATGTTTATCGATTACCCAAATTAGATACAACATTCCGTGATAACCTGTATTACATCATGAAGACCCCTGACCAGTTATTTTTGAGGACAACGTGACGTCTTGAATTTTTTTTTATCGGCTAGCATCGGAGTTAAACTAGCCAAGTTTCAGTGTGCATACATATAAAGCATGGATTTATGTATAGAGAACTCACATTTCGACACATTACCCTAAAAACACTCCCCCGCCCTCTAAAAACTCTTGTTTTGAGGGCCTGTGTTCCAAACAGTACGAATGACGGCTGATGACAATTACATGTCGATTGCTGAAGCCTTCAACTCCTGTTAGTCATGAAGGTCACAAATAGACATAGTCGCTTGCCGAGATCTCATTTCTCACGTGTGAAAATAATTTTACTGAACTACCTTTTGATATCCTTCATAACAGGTTCGTTTTCTACATTTGTCACTATAGATTATTTTTCTCGTTATAAACTTCTCTCCTATAATAAACCTCCTGTACATATATATTTCTCTTCTTTGGTTCTTGCTGACTATTGCTTGAAGACACGCACAGAAATTTCCTCCTTCGCTTGATACTGAATGAGATATTTGCACTGTAGGACCAGAAGATATATGGAAGTTGATTGGTTAACTGAGTCAAAATCGACAAAAAGGAAATGGTAATCACAGAATCTGATTGGATAAAATTGTAATCACAGAATCTGGTTGGATAATAGGTGTTGTGCAAGTCCCCAATTGAGAAGTTATCCATAATAAACTTGCTTCCAGGATGCGTCTTTTCGAACGACATTCACAGATTTCACAACTAAGCAACACTAATATAAATTGATATATATCCCTGACGCAGTTCTTTGATAATTTTCCTTTTCAATAATCCCCTAATAATGGGGGTGCATATTGAAGGGAGTATATGTCGAGAATGGGACAACATCGAGGCAGTGAAAATTTTAATCCCTCATGTTATTAATTTTACATTATCAAAGATTTCCTTCTTAATGCAGAAACTTACATGACCGACATGGAATACTAACAGACATGGACACAAACTAATTCTTATCTACTTTGTGATTGCATGTATCATCATCTCGTGACCCATCTCAGTTTATAATGCATTGAATTTCATCTGAAGGAAAGCTCACTGCATGTATGCTATATACTGTAGCATAGGAGTGTACCAAGTTTGAAAACAGTCAAGAATAAGGAAAAGAGGACAAGTTTACACGGATGTGGAGATAAACTTCCATTGCTATAATTATGATGAGGATATAATCCTCCACTGAGAATATCGATAAGTTCTCTGTAGAGATTCCAATTGTGAAGCAGTATATACTTGTATCTTATGACTTAATTGGAGCGATATGCAAGAGGTGGGAAAAATTGACGACGTCTGGCGACTAAAAAGCCAATGGAGCTCTTTGTAGGCTGAACAAATACTCTAGCAATTGTGCTGTGAGTACAATTTGTAACAGAAAGGTGGAGCTACGTGATCAATGTCATAACAAGTCTTTAGATGACTCAGGAGTTATCTGGGCAGGTTGGCACTATCAATACAGAGCGCAAACAGTGTGTACATATAGCAATGCATATGAAGAATAATGGTTATGTGCCTATCATTCCCATTTTCCCTCTCGCTCTCTCAAGCAAAGTATGAAGTATAAGCCATGCTATATCAAAACAATAACATTAAGGTATCAAGTTTGAATGAATTTTACGCCCAATTCCACCTGTATTCGGATGAATTTCCGGATATTAGTTCGCCTAGATTAAAGAAAGGAGTTCGCTTTAAGCAGGGAGACCTTTGACAACTGATATTCATTGAAATGTTCTTCTATCCCTTTTCCTGGTTTAGCCTGTTGATTAATTTCAGTTACTTTCGAACCTATATCCATGCGATCTCAAGGGTGCAATATCCCGGAAGCCCAGAGTACAGTGAGAAGTTATCTCCTTTGGAGCAAGAGCCCAGGGTGCTTCAAGATATGCCCGCACACTTTAAAGCAGACTTAATATTTGCAATCCCAAATGAAAGAAAGGAAGTGAAGTTTGGTACGTAATAATATACCCAGCTGTGCAACGATAGTAGCTTCTCTCACAGCATTGCCTTGTTTGGGAGTTTGGTGACTCTGGATTGGACATTTGGTATTACATCCATGGTATGGGTATACCCAAAGTTTGTTCACAATGTAGACCATACAGAGCCAAATTCTTACTGCATCGAACTGTGTGGTGTCACTTCTTCTCAGTATTTTTCACAATGTGAACAGTACTGATCAGTTATTGGAGGGTAAGTAATCAGTTGCTGCACGGTTCGTTACAGAAACTAGTACTGCTCAGTCACTTGTCGTGACTGAGCAGTTCGTGACCATACGATAACTGCGTAGTAACTGTACATCACTGCACAGTACCTATTCGAAACTGGTACGGATAACATCTGATTGGCGCTTTAAAAAATACGCTTTTTCATCATCTTATATTTTAGTACCGAAAATTTGGATTTCATTTCATAATTTTATCACTGTTACATCTGAATGTGTTGGCAAAAGCTTGCGTTTGTCCCTTTCACTCCCGTGTGAATATTTTGACAAGGGAACTTGGAAAATGAATATAGCATCGGTCGTCTTTCTGACAGCGCTTTGAATTGTCTTACCGTAATAAATTTTTGATGATTTTGGAGGACAACATGTGTCAACATGATCCTGTCAACCAGGTGTCCAACCTTGGGAACCTTAAATTTGCGTGTAAAATGTTTTGGTTAAATAGTAGTGGGGCATGTGTACATTCATAATCCGATGGGTGTCACCGTGCTTCATATGCTTTTGGGCATTTGTTTTCTAAGCCACTCCCCTTTGACCTTTATATCTCATAATTAGCCCAAAATTAGAATAGCAAACGCCAGATCCGACATTTAGTATTTAGCCGTCGTCCATAACAAAATCCCGTTTCAATACTCGAAAGACGTATTTCGTATGACAGTTAGCACAAATTCCAAATGTTTATGAAATAAAAATAGTAAAAACACAAGATCGTTTCCTACATGAGTGAAGCAGACACAAGTTGTCAATGATGTGAGCAAGACACGATGATGTTCTTCACATAAAATTCTAATCTCTGACCATTTCTTTTTATCAAAATGATTTTCCATGTCGTTTTCCAGAGTATGTATCTCAGTCACGCTTTGAACTTGCCTGTTCATTTGAACACCATGGAGAATTAATGAACAAGGTATTCAAACATATTAGACACAAGATACGAAACGCAGCGCCAGATATATTGCCAGATATGATCGTATTCTGCCATAAGTGTATGATATTTATCTCGATTTGAGAAACTTAGAATGGAGGCGAAGCGAAGCGAAGCGTCTAGTCCCTCATTCATTATTCATCCATCGTCCATTAAAAAAATTCCGCGTTCATAAGCCGTAGTTCTTTTTTTATATAACAACATTGGCCCCACATTAAAAGACTAAGTCATAGTATACATAAAACTATGCTAGATTTATACAAGAGAGAGCGGTCAACAGTTTTCAATGATGTCAACAAGACATGATGTTCTAAGAAATATCAAATCCGTATCGCTGATCAGTAATCGTTATCCAGATGATTGTACTTGTTCATATTAACACTATGAGGATCTTGAAATACATGAGTAAATACGTCCCCGAGCCCAGAGTTAATCGGAATTAGACACAAGCTACCAAACGTAACGACATAGATCTTGCACGTATTTGGATATGTATCGGCAAATTTGAAAAAAAACATTGAGTGGAGGCGCTTGAGGATACACCCATTTCTAACGATTTTCTGCAATATTGTTTGTTACGTTGATCAAAATCGTCACATTTATCACAGGATCTAGAAAATGCTACTAGGCGAGATATGTATACCCCATCTGCAGGTCCATTTGGTATATTACTGCCCAGATAGGGATAGTTTTCGATGTCGAAATTGTAATCATCTCTTTCGTCGTAAAATCGAGGAAAGAGAAGCCCAGATTCATTATAATAGAGATAAAAGTCAAAATAAGATGTACCGTTAGGGCCATCCCTAGTTTCCTTCAAATCCAGTGAAGGTGGATATATATCGTTTACTGCGTCATTATATAGCGATTATCCACAGCAAGAAGATCGTCAATATAGCGTTTAGTGAATGAGAAGGAATGAGCTTTGAAATTATCTGTTTTTAAAGCGTCTGCATATAATCGTATTCATAAGAGAACAGGTGTTGGTCAGCCAAAAGGGGTGCACAATCAGTAACCATTGGAATACCAATATGCTGTTGAAATATTGTATAGCCAAATTTCACATATATATTATTAATGAGAAATTCAAGGAGCTCTTTAAACAAAGACACATCCCATGAATGATATCCTTTGTATGTAGTAGAACCAAAAAATGCTTTATGGTTTCAGTATTATATCAGCGATATATTAATATATATAACAGCAGTCTCCACCCATCGATAGTCTTCATCGGATCAAACATGGCACGAACTTGCATTCAATAAATACTCCCTCGATTGAGTTCTTTATCACTATCTGGCGGTCACATAGTTCATCATTTCCCAACGGATGACTTTATAGGGCTATTACGTCGTAACTCTGATATATTTGTGTTTAATACCGCTTAAGTCGGTGCTAAAGGGGCTGTGTGGTCATGTCATTCAATATGTCACATGAACAGCTATAATAATAGAGTGACTGGGATACAAATCATCACAGGGATCACCTTTGGTTCTTGTGATGTTTTCTAGAAATATGCACTCAGTATATTTGTCTGTGGCATCATATGACTTCTTGTCAGTACGCCGATATCGTTTTCCAATACCCTTTTAATGTCGCGTTTAATGAACGCTTCTGCCTCGGTTCATTTGATGGCTAGATTACTGTACATTTGTCTGCTTTGATTAGCGTATCTTGTAAGTGCATCTGAGTTATGGTACATCATTTCGGCCAAGGTTTTGGTAAGTTGTTCATCAACCTGTTAAATATGTCAGTTCAATGGCTTTTCGGGTGTTAAAAGGGAGAGGACCCGACCCGTGTGGTTTCCGGGTGTGAAAAGGATAGGAACCAAACGTCGTGACATGACTGAAATAGTGTTGAAAGTGATGTTAAATCATATTCACTCACTCACCGAGTTTGATGTGCCGAATAATCGAACTGGGTGGACAGGGGCACGCACAAATAGAATGCCAAATTACTCTGATGACGACAATCCCAATAAGGCCAAACTGACGCGGGAAAGATACTTTATAGGATTAGGTACTTCGTCACCAGATGTAAAGCCAAGTGTGCATAAATATTGATTGTCGTCGGCCTATATTGTCACCGTCTATTTCTCTATGATATGTAATAGTGATCATTGGCCCAGTTGTTATTGTGACTGTTTGACCAAATGTCACGTTAAATAACTCCAAAATGACCTCGCATGACAAAATATTCAATTCAACATACATTTTAGTAAGGTGAATGTTATTGGCTTCAATTTGATACCCAGTATATATCATGTTTCAATTTTGGCCAAAGTATAAGATATGAAGTTAATAGGCGCTCGGACTAGAAAAGATTGTCCAAGCTTTGACTGCACACATGCCCAACGCCTATTTAAATCGAGACATCGCATTTGAACACAACTTTACGGTTTTCGTGGTTGGTAACCTGAATAAGAGGATCGTGTGGACACTTATTGTTCATCACATTCATTCAAAATTAATTACGACCCAACAATTTAAACGATAGACCTTCGATGCAAATATTTATACTCTTCGCCAGACGTCAAGAGCACATAGCATATATTGAGGCTGCGGCGACAATCGATTTTGCTATGTCCCTGTGTGGAATTAGGCGGAGAATGTTCACAAGGGAGTGAAGGGACAAACATTGTTTTCCCCCAGCATATTTATACGTAAAAATGATAAAATTATGAAATGAAATGTGAGCCTATGTCTCAAAAAAACAAAAGTCCGGTATAAAAGCGTATACTTTTCGTTTGTTCGTATCACTACCACTGCGGTCGTCTGTAAATATTTGAGGTCTGAGCGATATCCCAATTTCCATGTTGAGGATTATTATCAAGCTTTATTAAATAACCATCTATGCTATCTACCTCATACAAGCGAATCGGGCTGCTTCATATGCCCCCAAACCAGGTCAGTATGAGGAAGGCGGGCCAATACGGGCAACAGGTCCAATACGGAAAACAGGGCCCATACAGCCCCGGGCCAATATGACTTTCAACATGGCCACGTTTGTGTGGAAGTTTGTCAGTTACTTACCGACGGGCGGTGGTTCTCTCCGAGTACTCCGGCCTCCACCAACAATCAAACTGACTGCCACCATATGAGTGAAACAACCTTGAGTGTGACATTAAGCCAAATCCTCGCCCCCCCCCCCCCCCCCCCCTTCTAAGAGTAGAGACAATGTACAGTCATTTTATATCCGGCTCATAAGTAAAACGATTAAAAGTTCTCGAAGCTGGAACATCATCTGTCGGAATGCATCATAACGCAACCCTCGTCGCTTGATAATGGGAGTGATAAGAGACTCGAGCGAGATTCAATATCACCTGATCATTGAATAGATTTGAAATAGAGGATAACGGTTCCAAGGTTAGGTTAGTCAGGTTTTACAGGTTATTTTTTTTCTGGGCATTTCTTGCATTTACCAGGTTTACCCGATGTCGAGGCGTTTAATCCATCAGACGTCCTCGATGCTCATCCATTAAGATCAGATGATTTATTTGTTTGAGCTGATCTGTCATCACAGCTCCCGAGCTAGCGTATCTAGTTCCGTTTAAGCCGGTGCTAGGGGCCTTGTGGATACTCCATATTCTCCACATGAACAGCTGCGATAAAAGCACGGCCGAGATACTAAGGCTATGTCCGACAATCCATCGTATTATCAGGTTTCAATGGAGGTGACGATAAAAGCTTTCCTGTAGTCATATGGGTGCTTTTTAGTCGTCAGACGTCGTCAATTTTTTCCACCAATTGCATATCGCTCCTATCCATGAGATTGAGAAAATCGACTCCTGTTGACCTACAATTGACCGACTTTCAACCTCTTTTCGTATTTGTTGTTACAGCCGAAGGAGACTTGTTCAACTGATTGTCGCCTACCGGTAATGGAAATATAGGACTGCTTGCGCTGCAATTCTTAGTGGTCAAACTAGCCCCCAAAATTACTCGTATTCCATAAATTGTTGATGTAATTATTTATCTGAACTGTTATTTTGCTACCACTCTACTTGTATGAGTGGTCAAACTTTGGAAAAGTGTGAAAACATGTCAATCAATTCAAACCTCTCAATATAGAATGTGACTGTGGATAGACTGACATGTTCCCTGGCTGACGTCACAGGCGTGACGTCACTGATTCTACTCTGTTTCCAAAATAGCATTTTCCGTGGCTATTTTCTTCTCGTTAATAAAATAAAAAAAATAAAATAAAAAAAATTCTATTGTTTTCAGTACATATTAAATTAACCTAAAACGTTACATAGCAATATGTACACACAGAGATACTGGAGTTCTTTTGTCTTATTTTACCGACGCAAAAACTCTGTACAGGAGTATTGTTGTCCGGACGAATTATAGACATATCATCATCAAATACGTCTACTTACTCCCAAACTGTATTTACTCTGGAAGATTTATCTAACAATCACAAAAAGTTTCTCGGAAAAAGAGGTATTTGTCCTCCAACCAATCATAACGACATACCAAAAGTATGCTGGACTCTCAAAATGCACAAATCATCATAGATTCATAGCTGATTCTAGAAGCTGCGCCACCAAGCTTCTTTCAACCCTGTTGACGGGGGCTCTTCAGAAGGTAAAAGCATTTTGGGAAAGGTATTGCGCCACTATTTCCAAAAACTCTGGCGTTGAATGTATGTTGATATTGAAAAACTCAAAATGTCTTACGGAAGAACTTGATGCTAAAGGTCACATACCGTACAGGGATTTCTCGACTCTCTGTACTACAATCCCACATCAGGACCGTATTGACCGTCTAAGTTCATTAATAGTATCTGTGCTCAAGAAAACTGATCGTAGATATATTAATTTCAGAAGCGATAAAGCATTCTTTAGCTCTACTACATTCAAGAGATATCATTAATGAGATGTTTCTTTGTTGATAGAGTTGCTTGAAATTTGGCAACACAACAGCATATAGGTATTCCAATGGGTACTAATTGTGCACCCCTGTTGGCTGACCTATATCTGTTCACTTAAGAATATGATTATATGCAGGCACTTTCAAAACCCGACCAATGCACCAAACGCTATATAGACGATCTTTTCGCTGTAGATAATCGCTATATAAATGACGCAGTGAAGGATATATATCCACCTTCACTGGATTTGAAGGAAACTACAAATAGCCCTAGCGGCACATCATATTGAGACCTATATCTCTATAAAAATGAAGCCGGCCTTCTCCCTCGTCGTCTTTATGACAAAAGAGATGATTACAATTTCAACATCGCAAACTATCCCTTTCTGGACAGTAATATTCCAGCGAGACCTGCCTATGGCGTATACATATGTCGCCTAGTAGCATTTGCTAGATCGTGTGTTAAATATGACGATTTTAATCAACGTCATAAAACGCTGTTGCTGAAATTTATAAAACAGGGCTATACCACGAAGCGCCTTCGCCCAAATTTTCTCAAATTTGGCGATACATATCGCATGCTGATAGCAAAATACGAGCGTTGCGTGCAAGATCTATGGCGTTATGTTTCGTAACTTGTGTCTAATTTCGCTTAACCCGGAGCTAGGGCCGTATGAACCATTGTACTTGAAGATCCTCCGGGTGCTCTGAACAGTCACAATCAAAGCGTGACTGAGATACATCATTCTTTAGATGACGACTTTACAACGAATATCATGTGGATTAAGAATACTGATCATCGATACGGATTTGATATTTTTGGAACATCATGATGTCTTGCCGGCATCATTGAAAATTGTTCACAGCTTCTATCTTGCAGGAAACTAGCCTATGTTTATGTATACTATGATTGTCTTTGTTGCTGTTATATGGAATAGGTATTCGGATTATGGACGCGGATATTCTTTAATTGACGACGGCTGGATTATGAATGACGGACCTGACGCTTGTAATTGAGAAGAAGGACAACTCCGAATAAAGGGACGACAATTTCATTCGGTATTATTATGGCCGCAATTGTTTTAATTATCCATGATCTCTGCTCGAAAAGGTATACAAATGGGCTTGAAATAACCCAAATATGACAGGCTATAAAGTCAAAGAGTTTCAGTCTTTGCCGTTTCGAAGATAGTGTACAAATTTTGTTTGGTGTACATCAGACTAATTTGATGTCATTGTGTCATCACCATTGTCACTATGGTTGGAGTTTGTATGAATCTGCTGATTGTGTATGCCATTAACGAAGAGAAAAGTATCATATCTGTATAAAGGACATTAGCAAATATTTTTATAATGTATGTTTGGTGTGCCGTTGTCCAGCCTGTCCTAGCACTCGACACCCTTCTCTGTTGTCATTCCAAGATAAGACGCCTGAATCACCAGCCGCACAAGACCGAGTTAAAGGATAAGCCGAACAACCATTTACAGGTAGCGGAAATCAGCAATACGACTTACGTATATTAACGAAAAGCAGGACAACGTAACCTAGGGTCGGATACCGTATACCTAAACATGGTTCTCCATGGTCACCCGATTATAATACAAGTTGTCCTTGGACACCTGACACCGGATACCGTATACCTAAACATGGTTCTCCATGGTCACCCGATTATAATACAAGTTGTCCTTGGACAACTGACACCGGATACCGTATACCTAAACATGGTTCTCCATGGTCACCCGATTATAATACAAGTTGTCCTTGGACAACTGACACCGGATACCGTTGTCCGAATGTTAAAGAGTAGCATAAGAAATAACACATGTGGAATTCAGAGACTACAGAACACATAGCGAATGTTTTATTTCCAGAGTATTTCTTTCATGTACATAGTTTCTAATGGAAATCTAGCATGGTCCGTCATGTGCGACAGTCAGTGGAACAAGTCCTCTTCGTCTGTAACGACAAAACAGTGAAGCAGTGTCAGACAATGGACACACAACAAAAGGAGCGAATGGCCAATATCTTACCACGTCACCGTTATGTTCTATCTGAAACGGGATCTTCAAAAAAAATTGGGCGACGGGTTTGTGAAAAGAACATTTTACAATTGAGGAAAAAGCATTTTGTGATTGCCATTTCCTGTTTGTCGATTTTGCCCAGTTAACCGATCAACTGGCAGAACTAGTACTTCCGGTTTATCTGTTGGTCCTATTGTACCAGCCTCCCAATAGCTATATTTCCATGTATTTGATTCCGCACGCATGATCCATCTTCCCACAGCAGATTCCCCAAATCTACATTATGTATTCGTTGAACTTGATTCCGCTCATGAATGGGGTTTCCTGACAGCGATGTAAACGCGCTTCGTAAGTGAAAACCAGTTTCGGTAGTTACACGCCATGCTATATTCGCATAGTGTTTTTCCTTGAAATACTTTATCACGCACAAAGGCAGTTTTTCTGCATCTCATGTACTTATATTTAATAGTTTTAACAAGCAAGACTGGTAGAAGATTTCCCCAGAGGATTGTTTGTTTGTGAGAACCGGTTCCCTTCACAGACCGTATCACCTTGACCAATTTCACCCCAAAATATGACCAGCTTCACTTTGGTTGGTCGTTTCCGGAAATCTTCATCAGGGTAAATGCTTCCAAAGATTTTTTTTGTTTTCTATCCAAGATGACCCATCGGATGATACAAGGGCCTAGATTACACCTCCAACCCATATAGTTCCTTATTCAATTGTTGTTCGCACCTCAATGTGTCGTCCTGTGTTTGATAACAACAACTATATACTAAAAAACCAGTTCGGGAACTCGGACATAATCTGTTCTAAAATCTTGCTGCCCAGGATCGCCATTTAGCTTTCTAATAAAACTTCCGTTGTATAAAGTGGTAACTGACGTTGAACTCGGCCAACTTCATTCAGCCCAGTGGCCAAATTCACCCCGATCTACGGTATGATTACTTACAGGCAATCAACTCTTCTCAGGTCACATTCACTATCGTAGGTAAAACCATCACTTCCACAGACAGCTTTCAAGTCTAGCAGACACGGAAATTCACAAGGGCCGGCATGGATACCTGAAACAAAATCCTCAGTTCTTCAACGTGTCTACATCATGTTGTCAGAACTGTCTTTCAATAGTTTGCTATAAGTTATACATCTCTAATACGGAACTGAATGTGATTGTACTTCCCTTCATTTATATCACAAGTGCCGTACGTTCTCATAGTTGAGCACAGCATCATTACAGGGGCGAAAGGTGCTCTTCGTAAAGGGGCAATTAACTGATAGTCACGGGTTTCAGGACGACGCAATTAATTTCAATACTTCAGTACCTAGATAATATAAAAGAGTTTTTCCTTGTACTGTTCTTTGTCATTTTATTAAAACATTCTACTGAATACTGGAAAATACTTTTTGCAGCTAATCTGGTGTCTTTCACCGTTAACTGAGAGAGTTATTGCCATTAACTTTGAGAGTTATTAGCCAGAAAAGTCATAATATTGCCGCCAGAACAACTGACTTCCAACAGGAACCAATATCACGAATGAAGTCTATATAATCATCTTACGTACTGCGTTCTGATTTGATTCGAGCATGATATCGTTTTGGTATCATTCAAACTGATGACCGAATATCTGTTGTTGCTTTTGACGTGGAGTTTCTTTGAGAAATCCGCGGAGAGAATCTCGGTAAATCAAGATGGTATATCAAGGAAATACCTTACAGAGGTGACGATATGAACAATTCTTGCGAACGTTTGGCCGATATACTATGAAATTTCGCAATAAGCCAATGACGACAAATTCTGCCTGGTCAATTTGACAATTATTGCCGTTTTGTTCACGAATATCAACAACTTTTGCGCCGGTCGGTCATTTGACATTTTCTACCGCCTGATGAAAGCAGACTTTTCGATGGGAGTAAATCCTCTGAAGTTTACACCACGCACGATGTCTAGACATGATGCCTCATTTGGATCCTGTTTCCCGTTTCTGTTTACTGTATTGATCCACGTGATCCTGTGCGTAATTACAAGGGGCGTCATTTTAAAGTTGTTAGTCACCTGATTGACTAAAAAATGTAGTTTGAAATTCGCATGGGATTTACATAGAGCTGATGTCAGATATAAATGTTCCGTGATATTATATCTGAGTTTGCTGACATTACCCGCGGCGGCTGCCTAATAAATGCCGGGTCTGGCTGCTGAATCTGCAGAATTAGATTAATCGATATTTCTTCTTTTCAAACTTTCCATACCTTTCAAGATGTCACAATATTATTTTCGCAATTCGTTTTACTCCATCATGACCTAAAGTTAAGTCAATTTATATTTTGGCTGAGCAGAGTGCATGAACAATTAAATGATCTTTGCAATGTTGCAAGCAGTATTTGAGAACAAACATCCTCGCAATATCACCAGCGGCCACAATGGCTAGGATTGCGAATACAAGTACTGCCTTCATGACGATCGTCTTCTTGGTTCTTCTCTTGGAATGTCTAAAGTTTGTTAACAGTAAGTGAGGATGTGGTTGAGATGGTGAAATATTTATACTTTTTCCAATGAGCTGAGCTGAGTAGTCGAGAGAACAGTAAATTTGACATGATTACCTGTCCGCTCTATAAGTGCATGGACAATCGTACAACTCGCATCAAGAATCCCTCATACAGAGGCGACAAAAAACAGTCGATCGCAGAAGAACTCGAAGAACATCTTGAAAGTTGGTAGCATGTGTGCCACAACTGATGTTGATGAATTAGTTATTCACATGATTCAAGCACTCAAATTGTAACAGCCGATACGTTCGCTCGCATTTGTTTTATTTGCCAAAGTGAAGTGCAGTTGAAAACTAGTCCCCATTTGAAGGAAAATATACAATATGTAACATCCTGCTCGAAATATTTTTCGCCCAGATACTTCTTTGTTAAGTCGCTTTACAAAGCAGTATATTAATCATCACTGAGATGCCAAATTCAATTTATACTCTAAAAAAGTCGATATCTTTTCATGTACATTGTCATCTTAAAATTCTTATAGCGAAGATTTCTATGTGAGTGTTCTTGCGGAGATCTTGAATAGCGTGAGCATACGGTTCTTTGTTCCCACCACCATTATGTGTTATCACTAACTTATGCGGATTATCAAGTTTTATCTCCAAGTTGTTTCGGTGAATAATCATCACAAGTTATTAATGTTCAAGATAAGTGATTTAAAGAACGTTCGTCAAATATTTGAAAAAATTCTATAGCAATCAACGAACGACTACAGATTACGAACCCATTCTGAAATTCAATGCATAAAATCACAGTATCAGCAACTTCTTGATGTTCATACTTTTCACCAAAGTTTTTCTATATTCTACGTTTGGATACGTTTGAATCATTGCAGCTTAAAGTCGTGACTTTCTTAAGTGATGAAAACAAGGTCAGGGCAAGGAGTGTGTTATAATGTTTGCATTCAGTTTATGATTTAGTGATTGGGACACAAGCTGCTGTCATTGGTAAACTGTTTTTCACTTTCAGCAAATAAGCCAGAGCGGATCTATGTATCAGCCGGTCCAGTTTGATTTCATCCTTGATGAGGTTGACTAATTAATCAAACTTAATCACTCAAGAGCTCCCTATATCATTTCTTATAAATTTACAATCCTTTCCTCCTTTCAAAAGCATCTTTATGTTTTAATACCTTGAATAGACAACACCATATGAACACCATGATGATCCGGAAATTACGGAACGTAACGCCATAGAGCTTGCACGTTACGTTCGTATTTTCCTAACAGCATGCATATGACCAAAAATATGAAACTATGCGCATAGTGGTACAGCCCTGTTTTATACATTTCTGCAATAATGTAATGTGACGTCATCAGATTTCTCACAGAATCTAGAAATGCTACTAGGCGTTATATTTATACGCCATTTGCAGGTCTTAGTTATTTATTATCTGTTTATGGTAGGTTTCTGCTGGTGGAGGTTTCTGCTGGTGGACTGTAAGTCCCCGAGACCCGCCCTCTGTACATGTCTCTCGACAAATATATGTAGGTTCATTGTATTGGTGGGACATTTAAACCGCACGACGTCGGGCATTACAGGTTATTTTTTCTGGGTATTCTTGCATTTACCACTTTTACCCTATGTTGAGACGTTAACTCCATCAGACTTCCACGATGTCCATCTGTTAACATCAGATGAGTTGTTTGAGCTGATCCGTCGTCACAGCTCCTGAGCTAGCGTATATAATTCCGCTTAAGCCGATGCTAGGGCCGTGTGGATATTTCATTGTTTCCACATGAACACCTGCAATAAAAGCGCGGCTGAGATACTGAAACTACTTCCGAGAATCCACCGTATTCTCTGGTCTGAATGCTAGATTCCGAGGGATGCTTTCCTCTAGAGTCATCTGGTTGCTTTTTAGTCGCCAGACGTCAATTTTTCCCACCTCTTGCATATTGCTCCAATTTACTGAAATATTGGAATATAATTGAGCAATGCCAATCTTCACGATGATATTATATATTTCAATAGTCAATATTCCTGCGAGTGATGTGGATATTTTTTCAATACCTTTTACACAAAACTTAACCGACAGCTTACATCGTCTGTTACTGTACAAATCCTTGATCTATTTGTATTCGTACATCAAAATCAATTTGAGCAAATGCTGTCCGCTTTATGAACAATCTTATACTCATGCAGGAAAATTGCTGAATTTCAGTTGATTCTCCCTGAATGATGAAGACTAATAGACTACAATTTAATTTCAGGGAGTTTACCTGAATTGGTGTTGGGATTGGTATTCCCTGAACAAATCAGACTGGAATACGGGCAATGAATTTTAGGGTAAGGTTGAGAGACAATCCATGCTATGATCAGGATTTATTGCAGAACTTAGCCTAAAATTCAAATAGCATAGCTGATGGTGTACAATACGGGAAAAGAACTGTGAAATTATAATTGGAGAAATCGTGGTAGGGTCATTTGTAGGCAACGTTAGATGTTTGAGTGATTGAACAGAAGATATATTACATTTGGACGTCTAGTCAGAAGGTACATGTATACAATCGTCTAGTCGGTAATTCAATATTCAGCAATCGTCAATTTGAGAATTTCCGCGTCCATAATCCACAGACTTATTCCATGTAACAGCATTAGCACGAATTTGAAAAAAAAAACAAAGAAAAAGGACAATCAAAAACAAACGTAGTATACATACACGTAGGCTACTTTCATGTAAGGTCGTTGCGGTCAACAGTTTTCAGTGATACCGGCAAGGACATCGTGATGTTCCAAATATTTCAAATCCGTATCGCCGATCAGTATTATTAATCCTTATGAGTTTTGTTGTAAAATCGTTATCTTGAAAGTGATTTATTTCAGTCACGCTTTGATTGTGTCTGTTCATATTAACACCATGAGGACCTTGAGGTTCACACGGGGCCAAGCGGAACGCGACGCAAGGCAAGATACGTAACGCTATAGATCTTGCACGTTACCTCGTATTTGCTATCAGCAATCCATATGTATTGCCAAATTTGAGAAACTTTAACTGGAGGTGCTTGATGGTATAGCCCTGTTTCATAAGTTTCTGTAATAATGTTTTGTGACGTTGATTAAAGTCGTCACATTTTGAAGGGATCTACCAAATGCTACTAGGCGAGATATGTATACGCCATATGCAGGTTTCACTGCATTATTACTGTCCAGAAAATGATATTGTATTATATCGAAATTGTAATCATATCTTTTGTCCTAATTCGTGGAGAGAAAATACCCGCTTACATTTTATAGAGACATACGTTTGGAAGTTCAGTAGTTTGATGGACTTCTGATTTAATATGACTTGTCGTTAGGGATATTTGTATTTTCCTTCAAATCAAGTGTAGGTGAATACATATCCTTCACGGTATAAACAATATAGCGATTATCCACAGCGAGAAGTTTGACTATATAGTGTTTGGTGAATGAGAAGGGACTGGCAATTATCACTACTCTCTAAATTAACATTTTCATCAAATACACTACGAGATACACACATTCATATAGACCATAAGTTTTTCCAAATGTTTTCCTGTACAATTTCCTTCGTGTGGTATAGGCATCATTGCCATGCCATGTTAACACACACGGTTGAATGTTGTTCACGTTTCAAACTCCGGCAACATGTATTGCCCTTTAGTACCTGAACTTTCAGGGATTTATCCTGCTTTTGCTTGAACATTCAGGGAGCTTATCTCAGTCATTCAGGGAACACACCCTGAAATTTATAAATATTACCTGAAGTTTAGAGAACAGGCCAGTCCTGAATACTTCAGATTAAGCATCTCTGAATCGTTTTGAGGGAATATGTATTCGGGAAAGGCGCATTCTTAAAGCATTCTTCTTTACTGAATATATTTATAGCTTATTTAAATATTCACAGTTCAGAAAACTATATTATCCGATTGATCATTTTTACAATTTTTCATTAATATATTCATAGGTTAAACCCCGGCAAGTTTCGTTAATTTTTTACTACTATTCCTCTGCATAGTCATTCAAATATAATGATTCCTGAATTGTTTTGATAATCAATTTCTCAAGGAATTTCATCAATGAAATTTGGCATTTCTCGCAAGTCATAGCAAGCTCCATGCAGGTAGTATGACTTTTATTTACAAATACGTTTAATGAAAAATGGAATTAATTTTCACTAATTGTACTGATAACACAAGACTGAAGGGACCGTCGTAAATACTTCAATGACGCTTTTCACTATGGGAGACCAGAAACCTCTTGAAATGACAAGCATGATATATGGTCCGAGAACTCTCTCGAAATGCACACTTAGAACCAAAGGCAAACATCTCAAATTTACTGTCCTCTCGCCTACGTGTACATTCGAAAACGGTATAAATACTGTGGAGCGTCTCCCACAGCCTCACCAACTGTGAACAGACAGATTCTACGAGAAGCATCAAGAATACGATTATCATGAAGGCAGTACTCTCATTAGCAATACTCGCCATTGTGGCAGCTGGTGAATAAACATTCTGATGTTGTTCATTTTCAAAAAAACATTTGCAACATTAAGATGATTGTTGCCTTCGTGATTTTCAGCCAAAAATGTTACAAAAAGGAAAATAATTCCAAATTAAAGGTAACCTGATTAGGATTCTTGAAATAAGGCCTTAAAATCCAAATTATCAGTCGAGCGTGGCAGATTAGAGAATGTTATTGATTAGAAGGCAGCACGCTAACTGTATCAAGGATAACTCGTTTGTATTACAAAGATATTCGTACACGCAGAAAAAGTATAGTGACGTCAGAAACTCAAATCCGCTTTTCAGTAACGGTGATTGCAATGTGGCCAAAAACGCAGGTCTCATCTTCTGAATTTTTAAAGTGTGCATTGCAGTTTTCATAGAATTGACATATCATGAGAAGTAGAATAACCAGGCCTACAGCATTCCATCTCTAGTACGTACAGTAAACGTCCTTCAAACATGCAGTAGAAAAGTTTGATAACTGATGAGAATTTGATTCAGGTATCCAGGCCGACCCGTGTGAGTTTGTGTGTCAGCTATCCTTGGTGCCTGTCTGTGGAAGTGATGGGTTCACCTACCCTAGCGAATGTGATCTGCGAAGAGTTGACTGCATGTAAAAATATTGTACCTGCCACAAAACGATTTTTTAGTCATCTAGCAGACACGATTCATATATATAATTTTGGCGCTATCCATCTTTTGCTCACATAATTCATGGTGTCAGTGAGTAGCTCTGCTACCATTTACCAGGTTACCCCAAGTTAAGGCGTTTACTCTATTCGACGTCCATAATGCTCATCCATTAACATCAGATGAGTTGTTTGAGCTGATCTGTCATCACAGCTCCCGAGCTAGCGTATCTAATTCTGATTAAGCCGGTGCTAGGGGCCGTGTGAATACTTTATCTCCACATGAACCACCGCAATAAAAGCGCGGCTGAGATACTAAGACTACGTCCGAGAATCCACCGTATTCTCGGGTGTGAATGCTAGGTGTATACGAATAATTTCCTGTAGAGTTTTTGCTTTTTAGTCGCCAGACGTCGTCAATTTTCCCCATCTCTTGCATATCGGTCCAATTTATTATCTGTATATGGTAGGATTCTGCTGGTGGACTGTTAGTCCCCGAGGCCCGCCCTCTATACATGTCACTCGACAAATATATGTAGGTTTATTGTTTCGGTGGGAAATTTAAGCCGTACGACGTCGGACATTACAGGTTAGTTTTTCTAGGTTTCTTGCATTCACCAGGTTACACTATGTTAAGGCGTTTACTCCATCACACGTCCATGATGCTCATCCATTAACATCAGATGAGTTGTTTGAGCTGGTCTGTCATCACAGCTCCCAAGCTAGTGTATCTTATCCGGCTTAAACCGGTGCTAGGGGCCGTGTGGATACTTTATAGCCTCAACATGAACAGCTGCAATAAAAGCGCGACAGAGATACTAAGGCTACGTCCGAGAATCCACCGTATTCTCGGGTGTGAATGTTAGGTGTCGATGAATACATTCCTGTAGAATCATATGGTTGCTTTTTATTCGTAAGACGTCGGCAATTCTTCCCACCTCTTGCATATCACTCTAACATACCCATGGGGAAATACAGAAATACTATATCATTTATCCATCGAGCTCCTTCGGACGGCTTCAAGTTCATTATTGACATAATACCAGCCTTTCATCGTTCTGTGTTATTACATGTCTACAATGATAATAACCTCTCTGAGAGAAGAAGTTACGCCTCATCTGTAGTGATCTGTATATTTGATCTTCGAGAGCCTCCGCTCTATCGCTCTATTCTAATGATGTATATTACGCGTACGCAAGCCCTATGCTAATATTGGAAGTGACACGGTAGCGCCCGACCACCGAACTGCTTCTGTGTTATGTCACTTCGTATTTACATGATTAATTGGTCAACCGCGACTCACGTATTTTACCTGTATATAAACTGAGCGATCTCCAATAAAGAGCAGTCCATGTCTAACCGTCTTGTTTGTGTGTGTCTATCTGTGTTTGTCCTCTGTGAAGACTATTTCATTGGCGACGAGAATTTTAACCGGACTCATGTGTTATCCTGGCTTTGCTGATGGTTATTTTGGAGAGGCTTTTTACTACCAGCCAAGAAGAAATTCGTCGAGTGCATAGACGGTCCAACTCCATTCTCTGAGAAGGTTGTATGGTTGTATTTTGTCAAAGAACTTTATTTCGTAACTTTGAGAACATTAGAAAGTTTTCGACAATGGCGGTTCAGGCATGGCGATTCTAGCACTCTAGCGCCACGTTGGAAACGTTGGCTAGCTCGTTTTGAAAATAGCTGTGTCGCATGGAACATTACCGAACCAGATCGAAAACGGGCCATGTTACTTGATCGGGGCGGAGAAGATTTATTCGATATTCACGAAACTCTAATAATGCCTACTGAAGAGGAATTTGATGACGCGTATAAGAAGACCGTCAAGGCATTTGAAGATTACTTTTTCCCCAAAAAGAACACCGAATATGAAATATTCCAATTTCGACGTGCTGTTCAACATGACGACGAGAATATAGATCAGTTCGTCACGCACCTGCCCAAACTTGTGAATAACTGTGGTATCGAGAGCCAGGACGCGAAAGATGTCGAAATAAATCAGATTGTTCAAGGAGGGAGAAATAAAAAAGTACGACGACGCGCGCTTCAGCAAGAGATGTCCCTGGACAATATAATCAAATTGGCCAGGTCATTAGAAATTTCGGAACGCGAG
>JAVTVY010007715.1:0-44874 GCA_036873755.1 Hanleya hanleyi
TCTTGTCTATTCCCCGTTTGAATTGCAAGGAAAAGCAAACAACTTTCAGCCCACAGCACGGCACATTGTCATGGCTATAACACCCATATATGCATGGCAATATGAGCTTTTTGTTGAAGCAAAAATGGTCGATTTCTGAGCCCGATTCCACCACATTGAAATATGATCTGGAGACGCTTTTTTCTCCATGCCGTAGAACCAAGTCTTGTCTATTTTCCGTTTGAATTGCAAAGAAAAGCAAACAACTTTCAGCCCACAGCACGGCACATGGTCATGTCTATAACACCCATATATGCATGGCAATATGAGCTTTTTGTTGAAGCAAAAATTGTCGATTTCTGAACCCGATTCCACCACATTGAAATATGATCTGGAGACGCTTTTTTCTCCATGCCGTAGAACCAAGTCTTGTCTATTCCCCGTTTGAATTGCAAAGAAAAGTAAACAACTTTCAGCCCACAGCACGGCACATGGTCATGTCTATAACACCCATATATGCATGGCAATATGAGCTTTTTGTTGAAGCAAAAATGGTCGATTTCTGAAACCCGATTCCACCACATTGAAATATGATCTGGAGACGCTTTTTTCTCCATGCCGTAGAACCAAGTCTTGTCTATTCACCGTTTGAATTGCAAAGAAAAGAAAACAACTTTCAGCCCACAGCACGGCACATGGTCATGTCTATAACACCCATATATGCATGGCAATATGAGCTTTTTGTTGAAGCAAAAATGGTCGATTTCTGAACCCGATTCCACCACATTGAAATATGATCTGGAGACGCTTTTTTCTCCATGCCGTAGAACCAAGTCTTGTCTATTCCCCGTTTGAATTGCAAAGAAAAGCAAACAACTTTCAGCCCACAGCACGGCACATGGTCATGTCTATAACACCCATATATGCATGGCAATATGAGCTTTTTGTTGAAGCAAAAATGGTCGATTTCTGAACCCGATTCCACCACATTGAAATATGATCTGGAGACGCTTTTTTCTCCATGCCGTAGAACCAAGTCTTGTCTATTCCCCGTTTGAATTGCAAAGAAAAGCAAACAACTTTCAGCCCACAGCACGGCACATGGTCATGTCTATAACACCCATATATGCATGGCAATATGGGCTTTTTGTTGAAGCAACAATGGTCGATTTCTGAACCCGATTCCACCACATTGAAATATGATCTGGAGACGCTTTTTTCTCCATGCCGTAGAACCAAGTCTTGTCTATTCCCCGTTTCAATTGCAAAGAAAAGCAAACAACTTTCAGCCCACAGCACGGCACATGGTCATGTCTATAACACCCATATATGCATGGCAATATGAGCTTTTTGTTGAAGCAAAAATGGTCGATTTCTGAACCCGATTCCACCACATTGAAATATGATCTGGAGACGCTTTTTTCTCCATGCCGCAGAACCAAGTCTTGTCTATTCTCCGTATGAATTGCAAAGAAAAGCAAACAACTTTCAGCCCACAGCACGGCAAATGGTCATGTCTATAACACCCATATATGCATGGCAATATGAGCTTTTTGTTGAAGCAAAAATGGTCGATTTCTGAGCCCGATTTCACCACACTGAAATATGATCTGGAGACGCTTTTTTCTCCATGCCGTAGAACTAAGTCTTGTCTATTACCCGTTTGGATTGCAAAGAAAAGCAAACAACTTTCAGCCCACAGCACGGCACATGGTCATGTCTACAGATCCGCTCTCATTAAAAGTCAAGTCGTGCGCGGTAGAGGCCCAGTAGCAGTGCGGTAGAGGCCCAGTACCAAAAGTCAAGTCGTGCGCGGTAGAGGGCCAGTAGCAGTGCGGTAGAGGCCCAGCACCAGCGCAGTACCAACGCGCTAGCAACGCGGTGGTCGCGCAGTAGCAATGCAGTAGCAACGCAGTAGGAGCAGAGTAATTACTGCGCAGCCTTTCTTGCATAATTACCGCGCTACGCGTACATTATTCTAGGATCACGAATGTTTATATATAATACAAAGATTAACAGATAGCATGTATGCAAATGGTCCAGCTATGGATTTCACTCAAGGTCTGTTTTTGCGTATCACTGTTTTCGGAGATGAGAAAGCATCTGAACAGGGATGTACAATAGTCATATCACACAGGATTCTTCCCAAAAGATGACGATCACAACGAGTTGAAGATTTCCTTAATCATTATTCAGGAATTATACTGTATTTACTATTAAGGTACATTCTAGGGTTATCCAGCTCCAGCCGGAAATAAAAAAAAATGGGGTCCCCCTCCGACAACGAATAGTCAAATAATCCATATATCATCTGAAAGAGAATATTTTTACCTTTACTACAAGGCATATGCCATTTTGTTGCAAAAAAAATCCTTGCAAACTCCTTTACAAATGCTTCAATTTTCTTGAAAACCCATCACAATGTAGAAAAAAATGGTCATATTTACGGTCCATTTTCCATAGAAATACATGTCTCATCTTTCACGTCGAGTACATGTTTTGTAGGATCCCATGATTGTGAAATAATAGCACAACGTAGAATGAAGACATTCTGAAATAATAATGAAATCAAACTTGTTCAGCACTGGAACAAGTTAATATATTGAATTGTAAAAATAAATTCGATTTGAGCTCTCTTAAATAGTTTGACAGACAAACTGCCTAGCTCACAGATTAATGTATTGTGCAATTATGTTAGTTTATCTATATTTTATTTTTTTTGTGAGTCTGTATTATTCTGTGTTTCATATGGACCTTACGTCTGAAATAAAGTCATTATTATCAATAATACAGCATTAGCTTGAATGTATATAATACGTATTCCACCGAATAAATTCCACCGCATGAATGCATGAATATCTATTTAACCGCTAATAAATGTACATGCGCAAAGATACAAAATGTGTAAAGCAGGAAAAGGAAACTGTGATACAATAACGAGGTGTGTAATACTAGATTAATTTACATGCATATTTATATAATGGCCCTGAATAGTACACTTTTATTTCCTCAACCTAAAAGGTCGAAAACATGAATTTCCACATGACAGATTATGTTTTAAATCAGTTCAAACTCCATTTTACTTCAATTTTCTGAATGTAAAAAAATAGAACAAAATGACAATTTATCCGAGGAGAAATTGTACGGAGATGGAATATGTCTGCATCCTTTCAGTATGTATTGTGGTCTGATATAGTATTAGGTTACACAGTATGTTATACCGTTTCTGAGAAAAAAAGGACATCGAAACAAGAACGCTCATTCCCAATATATTGCATTGCCATAGTGAATCGTCTTTCAGAAAATGAGCTATTTTTTGTCTAATTAGTGCATGTCTTCATTATACATTTTTCGTATTTGCATCATGAGAATATTTACACTTGTTTGTGAATATGCTCAGCTGATTAACGGTATACACTATTTCGAGAAATAGAATCATATGTCACACAGATAGATTTGAGGCAGCGGAACATGTGAGCCAAATAGTGAACCAAAATGATTTTGAACCAACCAAATTAGTTATCTGTGCTACCAATATCTACTCTATGGATCACAAGTGTTCGCTGGTTGGATGTTAAACGAAGCTAATCGTTTGTTTATGCAGCATTGATTTGTTCCTTCCAGTCATATATTATCATTTGTCTCGTTACATTAGCTCTTGCCCGAAACCTATGTGGTCGGAGTAATATATTAAGGTGAATTATTTCTGAGGGTATGGGGATAATGCGAAGGGAATGGGAGGGTAGATGACGCCAGGTCTGGTCGAAGTCACGTCCGGGACAAAGGTCATGCTCGATGAAGGGGTTACTCCTATGAATAAACTTCCAATATAAACCATGACAGTCTGACCCTATCAATGCCATTCGTAGTCTACACCACGAGGAATTCAAGTCGACATACGGCACGGCCCGTTTGAATCAAACATTGTCCCTATCTCACCCAAACACGTACCGGTGCACCAGCTCAACGTCAGCTTTCTCTAATGTTGCCCAACTGTGTATGCGTATCATGCTGTCACTTCCAGTCCAAACCATACCACTGGTAGTTTAAACCACGTAGGCTTCAATATAACACCCTGCAAGCTGTATTTGGACCAAGATTGGTCTCTAGGTCGCCCATCCCAAAATGTCCGCTTTCGCAACAAATCTTCCGCTGTGCATGCGCATACTGACGTAATTTGCGCCCTGAACCGCCCCCAGTCGCAGTCGATCAAGTCCGACCCCTTAGGGCCTCATATTGACCCACCTGGACCCATTTGACTGCGTGTCCGGTCCGTTTTTTATACGTATTTCTTTCCAGAAAAAAAAACAGTTTTACATCCACCCTAATCAGTCACGTGACCTCTTCTTTACTTTTCACAATGAAATGGGAACTCCTTCACCGACCATGGCCTTTGACCCCGACGTGATCTCTAACGGACGCGACGTTATCCGCCCTCCGCATTCCGTCCGCAATTACCCCCTCCCCAAACCTTAAAAATGATAAGAGATTTCACCTTAATATACTACTGGCCTGTAGGTTCATATGAATTCTTGTCACTACACCATCAGCTTCTCTCGCCACTTTTATATGTTGCGTTGAACTAATACAATCAATTCATAGAAAGCTGGAAATAATAATCTATTCCGTGTAATGCTGAATAGGTTGAATGTGAATGCCGCAAGAAACAATTATATTCATGATTCATGGATGAGGAAACACCTGTACGGGCGATGTCATTTCATCGTCACAACTGAGGTTTATCAGCGGCCTCGACGCTATCTCATTAAAGTCTTAGTTCACCAAGACCATCCCTGCTATGGGCCGATATGACTATCAAAAAATCACTTAAAGTGACCTCCCACATCTCTGAGACCACACTGGAATACATACGTCGAACAAATATGTTAAACAGTTCGGATTCAGGCGGAATTAGACATCTCAGCTTTGTATATAAATTCCTTAAAAAAATAGCATGAAGTATAAATATTCATGCTACTACATTAACAGGATATACCCGATCATTATCCTTCATTCTCTTTCTCAGTCATTAAATCTAAGCCGGAATCACGAGAATCCTCGAATACCATGTATTTGTATTACTGTTCGTGTATTCCAATGCATTAACATATAATAAACTCGAATACTACGAGATAAATTAGGATACACATATGTTAATAACCTTCTTTTGTTTAAGCGCAGTAATCCGTAATTTCGAGCCCTCAGTAGCAGCGCAGTAGCAGTGCGGTGGCAATGCGGTAGCAATGCGGTGACAACTCGGTACCAACGCAGCAGCAACGCAGCAGCGATGCGGTAGAGGCACAGTAGCAGCACCTTAATTACCGCGGTAGAGTGACATTTAATGAGAGCGGTACTGTACCTGTCACTTCAACCTCCTGTACATCATGTAATAAATGGGCAAAAATCTCTATCATTGCACAGCAGAAATAATTGCAAGCGGTCTAACTTTGATCTATTTTCTTGATGAATGTTACCAAGTGTTAGTTACATACCCAGTATCTTGTGTTTTTTCCTTTGCTGATTTCAGAGGATTCACCACTTCAAACTCATCACTGAACTAGGTTTGGACTTGAACAATTCATTGTCCTTGATCAGTCACATTAGAGTAAATTCCATCTTGTCGAGGCCTCGGACCACAATATTGCTTAAGAACACTTCTATCTCTGAGAAGTACTTTAAGCGTTTCTTTGACAGGAATGTAATGATAAAAAGCAACGTTGTTCTTTTCATCTCGTCCAAGTGAGATAGATACTGGCTTCACATAGTTGAAAGATTTCTTGAAATAAATATTCCTCACATAATCACTTCGCAGGGGACCATTTCTCGTGCCATGACCATTGCTCGTGTCATGACGTTGACTAAACATATCAATATCAGATGTATCCTCAACAATACTGTCCACAATATCAACGTCCACATCTTCCGGAATAAGTTTACACTTCATCTTTTGCTTGAAGCAACCCTGGCTAACAGAATGAATTCCACTCATCTCGTTTACAATAAACTGAATGGTGCTAGCTGGAACATAGTGCTTAGCAAGAAATCTTAAATAGAATAATGAAACATTGTTCAGAAATAACTGTTCGCTTAAAGCATCAGTATCTGCTTCGGCACCACATTCCATGATACATGTATTACCACTAGAGGCTTTTGAGCTGTCATCAGAATTGCTTGATTCCACTGCAGAATTTCCAGCAATGTCCTTCTCGGTCACAAGATCTGGTAGCAAGTCCTGAATTATATCATTTGTGTGAAGGCGAGAGACATGTGATTTGAAACATTTTTATATGATCTACCACATTCTTTGAATGGACAGGAAATTTCAACCCCGTTCGTGATGTGAGTTTTCATATGCTTCAACAATTCATCTACACCTCGTGGCTTGTACACAAAACTCCAGTGGGCATTGCAACGAAACACTGGCTGAAAAATGGTCTGGTCTACTTTGGTTTCGAACATCAGTGTGGTATTTTGTTACATGCGTAATAAATGCAGAGTAGGTACTAAACTGGCGATCACAATTTTCCACCCACATGGAAAGACAAAGTTATCCACGTTTTGATGGAGTCTGTAGTGTTCCACGTACGTCGACGAGGAACTGGTATGTTGAAGAGACGAACCCGGCATGTTACGTCGAAAACCAGGTCGGGGGGGGGGGGGGCGGAATTACATAAGGACCTGGAACGGTGTTTATGAGATAAATAACAGGATTTGAACCTACTTAGCCGAACTATAACATTACTCTTGGACCCCCAAGTCATCTTCCTCACCCTACGTCGTACACGTGTACTTGTATAACCTGCGCACGGTCATTCAATCGGGAGGATAATTTACAGGACCATGAACGGTCAATTCATGGGCCACCCAAGCATCCATGCGAAGAATGTGGTCAACTCTTCAAACGACCCAGTCAGTAAAGACGGCATGAGCGTTTGATTCATGGTCCGTCACCCCGGCATGAGCGAGAACTTCCCACTAAAGAAGCACCCAGGAGGGTCAGACCCAGTGAAGATGAGCCCGGGAAGACGAATGCCTCTGGTGATGCGATCGCGGAGAGACCGCCTATACTCACAGTTCAGAAGGGCCTAGATATCCAGGCGGTCCCTATCAATACTGTTCCCAGTCTTACGCCTGACAACAGCGAACATTTTCCGGAAGATGCAGTGGATGTTCCTAGAGATTTTTTACAGGACGCCCATCCAGTGGGTGACATCTATCAGCGCCATTGGCCCATGATACGGCACTGTTTCTACCATCATCGCCCTATTCAAGAGATATACAATTTCCGACTGACCGAACTCGCCGGTCTACGCAGCTACGTAGAAGCCATCTTCAATGACAAAGCTACGTCCTTCAAATTAAATCTAGCGTTTGGCTATGTGCTGCAGCATAAGGAGACAGACCAATTCCGGTACTTTTACCCGAGCAGTAACATCCGGGTATTTGATCAACCGTTTACCATCATTAACCGGGCGTCGCTAGAGCCCGTGATGGACCAAGTGGACCAATTGAATGTCTTGGGATGGGCCTATGAACAGCGCCCCAACACTAAGTGGATAGTGAAGAGGGTCACCAATGTCACGTTGTTCGTGACCAAATTACGGAATCTTCCCATCGGATGAATGTATTCACCCATGCACTAGATAGATCCTCAGAATGCGCAAGCAACTATCTGAGAATATGTTGCCTCAGCGGTATCCTGGCATGTCAGATCACGATTGGAACAAACGGATCAGATCGAACATGGCCGAAGATGGAACTTGCTGAAATGGCGACTTCTGATTGGACAATACCAGCCGAGAATACATCGAACGGGCAAGAACGAATATGACAGATGCAACGCCAGATGACGGCCTCTGATTGGACAAGACGCTACTTGTATTGTAAACATACCCAACGCGGCTCCCCCAGCTTGTGTATGATGCATTGGAGGGATAATCAAATTATTGACCTGTCATCCTTGTTGTTGTTGTTCTCTCACCGGTCTACATCATGCGGCATTGTACATGTTCATTGAGAGAGAGAGAGAGAGAGAATTAAGGTTTAACGTCGCATTCCGCAATATTTCAGCTATAGAGTATGGACATGGATTTGAACAGAGTATGTATACATGGACGTGAACAGCGTACATGTAGAATGCCATGCACAGAGTATATTTACAAGGACAACGAATATGTATATTGACAGAGTACATGTACATGAACAGATTACATGTACAGGCAAATAGTACATGTACAGGCACATAGTACATGTGCAAGGATATGCACAGAATACATCAACATGCGCAGAGTACATTGAATACAGGGAAGATATTGTCTAATACAATGCAGGACAGATCTGGTTTAATACAGGACAGATATGGTATAATACAGCACAGATTCCATATAATACAGGACAGATATGGTATACTATACAGCACAGATATGGTACAATACAGCACAGATATGGTATAATACGGGACAGATATGGTATAGTACAGAACATATATTGTATAGTACAGAACCTATTTTGTATAGTACAGGACATATATATGTTACAAAACCGGACAGATATGGCATAAAACTGCACAGATATGGTATAATACAGGAAATATATTGCATAATACAACACGAATATTGTAAAATACAGCATGGATGGTATAAGACAGAACAGGTACTGTATACTACAGCACAGATATGGTATAATACAGGGAAGATATTGTCTAATACAAGGCAGATATGGTATAATACAGGGTACATGGTATAACACAGCACAGATTCGGTATAATACTGGAAAGACATGGTATAATACAGCACAGATATGGCATAATACAGCACCGATATGGTATAATTCAGGACAGATATGGTATAGCACAGGACAGATATGGTATAATACAGCACAGATTCGGTATAATACTGGACAGATATGGCATAATACAGCACAGATATGGTATAATACAGCACGGATATGGTATAAGGCAGGACATACTGTATAATATAAGACAGATACTGTATAATACAGCACAGCTATGGTATAATACAGGACAGATATCACAAACACAAGGCAGATATGATATAATTCAACAAAGATGTGGCATATAATCGGGACGGATATGGTATAATATGGACACATTGTATCATACAGAACATATGTGGTACAATACAGGACAGATATGGTATAATAGAGCACAGAGTTGGTATAATACAGGACAGATACTGTATAATACAGCACAGATTTGGTGTAAATCATAATATGTATATATATATATGATATATATGGCACAATACAGGACAGATATAGATTAACACAGGACGGATATTGTATAACACAGGACAGATATTGTATAATACAGGAGAGATATGGTATAAGACAGGACAGCTATGGTATAATACAAGACATATATGGTATATGCGGGACGGATATGGTACAGTACAGCACAGACATGGTATAATATAGCACAGATTTGGTATAACACAGTACAGATTTGGTAGAATACAGGAAAGATACTGTATAATACAGCACAGATTTGGTGTAAAACAGAACATATGTTGAAGAATACAGGACATATATGGTATAGTAGAGGACAGATATGGTATAATACAGCACAGATAAGATACAATTCCGGACAAATATGTTATAACACAGAATATATATGGTATAATGCAGGACAGATATGGTAAAATACAGGACAGATATGGTATAATACAGCACAGATTTGGTATAATGCAGGACAGATATGGTATAATACAGCAAAGATATGAAATAATGCACACTCACAGGATCCATCTCTACACCAAATACCTTCCTTCAAGCTCCCAAAATGCCCACTTTCGCTACTACTCGTAATGATGACGTCACCGATGACGTCACACATGCTGTGGACATACTTCAAATCAGGGTCCGCACCACGAGAACTACATGTTGACACCCCAAACGACGCATTCGGACCAATGGCGGTCCATTTCTACCCCAAATACCTTACTTCAAACCCCCCAAATGCCCACTTTGGCTACCACTCGTACTGATGACGTCATCGATGACGCCACAGATGCTGTGGACATACCTCAAATCAGGTCTGCACCTCGAGGACTACAAGATGACACCCCACGCGACGCATTCGGACCAATTTCTATCCCAAACACCCCTCCACGCACCCCAAATGATCACTTTACTTACTACACCCAACTGCGCATGCGCAGATTGACAGGACTTGCAATAAAATACACACCATTCTGACTCTACCAAACAAAGGCTTCATTTTGACACCTCCCACGACCCATTTGGACCAACAGTGGTCCATCTCTACAACAAACACATCCCCACGTACCCCCAAAATGCCTGCTTTCTATATTACGGTCAGATTGCGCGTGCGCAGAATATTGAAAACGGAGAATACATTGGTCCAGGCGGATGCTCCTCTACGAGAGCTTGGAAATAAGACATCATACGTCACCATCGGACAAATAGGGGCTCACCTAGACCCCAAAACGTCCACCCAGTATGGACCAATACACTGAGGCAGTAGGCCTATGGGCCTATATACAGACCTACCCGGTACCTGAACTTTTAAAAATAAAATCACTGCTTAACTTCGAGACACTTCTCATTGTGCTTTTCGTGGTGAGACTTGAAAAACAAGATCACGCAACCCATAGAACCCCCCCCCCCCCAAGATTTTCCCAGTATGGACCTATACCCTATAGCGAGTGTGGGCCTATATGCCTATATACAGACCTCCGTGAACTTTTCGAAAAATTTCACCGCTTAGCCCCGGGACCCCTCCCATTGTGTTTTTCGTGGCGAGATGTGAAAACGAGACCAAACAAGCGATAGTGAAACCCAGAAAAAAAATCCCAGTATGGACCTATCCCCCATAGCCAGTATGGGCCGTGAACTTTTCGAAAAAATTCAGCGCTTAGCTCCGGGACCCTTCCATCGTGTTATTCGTGGCGAGATGTGAAAAATAAGACCAAACAACCCATAGTAAAATCCACAAAAAATGACCACCTCCCATACCCCATACAAGTATTCCCGTATATTGTATAATACATGCCCCTACTTGATATACAGGCCCCGATAAGCCCGGAGACCGATATTAGCCCTTCCGGATATGGTTGATAGGGATTGTCCCCCTTTTTAGGGGTAAAGTCCGTGTTCCGCATTTTATATTTTCGAGAAAAAATCCTAAATTTACATGCACCCACCGATGACTTGATAGGCAGGCCCCGATAAGCTCAATGACCGATATTAGACCCTTATGTATAGGGTTGATAGAAGTTTTCCCCTATTTTAGGAATAAAGTCCGTGTTCCGCTTTTTATATTTTCGGGACAAATCCTAGTTTACATGCACCCACCCATAACTGGATGGCCCTGGAGCAACGTTTCACTTTGACACCTCACTCGACCCAATCGGTACACTAGGGGCCACTCTCGCCCCCGAAGATTGCCCAAGTTTCTCACGAAACCCCACGTATATGGGACTACATTCTGTCCGCGGAGGCAGATCGTATGACCGACAGACCGCATCACCGCGGAGGAATACATGCCCCCAAGGTCACGCCCGATTCAACCAAACCGAAAGTGGCGTCATACTTGCGCAGAATACCTCCACAAACCTCCCTGCTCTATCATGAATGGTCAACCCTAGCTAGTCTCTAAAGTGTTCATTTGTTTCAAAGATTTCGTCTTTGAAGTAGCAGGAACACAGCTGGGCTCGGTGGCGCTTATATTTAGCTGGCTCGTCATGATATAACTGAAATATTGTTGAAAGCGACGTTAAATTCTACTCAGTCTTATATTAAAATTGTGGGGTGAATGTTAATAGTTTACTGTACACACAGCTGTGAGGCGTATTACGTTGGGCACGCCGGTTCTCGTCAGATCATCGAAGTTAAGTAACGTTGTTTTCGGTCAATACATGCATGGGTGACCAGGTGCTGTCCTGGCTTGGCTGATCGGTATCCAGGATAATAGGAACTGTGGACACTCTCGTGTTCTGGCATATGTAGGCACCGTCGTAATAAGACTGAAAAAATGTTGAAAACGACGTTAAATCCTACGGAACATCAGAGGGAACGTGCACAAAGGAGGTGTTCGGTTTGACCGTATTTTTTTCCTTAGTGTGTTGCGTTTATAAACCGAAAATATATTTCCTCTCGTTTACTTTAAAAGTTATTAGCTTGAGAGAGAAAATACTGAATTTTCATATTCTCAGTTTTCACCGAGAAGAGATGTGTCAAAAAAATATTACGAGTATTAGAAAATAAGCATTTGTTTGTTTTTGCAATTTTTGGCGATATTCTTGAAGGGAATTCCCTTCATATATAAAATATGACACCTTTAACCAAAACGAGTCTTACATATCGAAATGCGGTGGGTTTGATCCAAAATGATACTGAAGAATCGTTTTGGTTAAAGGTGTCATATTTTCATGATATTGAAATATGCCAAAACGTTTGTAATGCTCTGAAAGGGTGTAGTTCATCGCCATTCGGCACATGATTCCTCATTTTGATAATTGTAACAGCTGCTTGGCCGAATGGTTACAGTGTCGGACTACAGATTAAAAGAAAACCAACATTTTGGTTCGAATCCCCAAATCTCCGAAAAAATAATTCTTCATTTTTTCCTCTTTCTCCCATATTCATCATTTTGGACTTTAAAGAGAAATAAAGACAGCGAACCCCTAACGCACATAATCCCTTATTTTATTATAATTCGTCAATAGAATTGCACACAAACAACTCCACACACAGTCAGTATTTGAATAATCTGACGATCCAGCAGAGCAAAAAATTAATTGTTGCACATATATAATTTCGTATTAGGGCAGCGCAAAGTTGTAACTATGAATTGAAAAGTTATAAGGTTAACCTTGTCTTATATCAAGGCCTTTATTAAGGAAATGACCCTCAACAAGTGGTGACGCTTGCTTTCCCAATTGATTATGCATGTGCCAATATGTGCCAATGGTAACCGTAGAATATGAACCAGAATTTCCCATTTGACTGGCCTCGCCTGTCTGACAAAGAGTTGGGGAATACCTGAGCATTACGTCACAATTTACCGGCCGGCTCGGAGCGAGACAATAGAGCAGCAGAGAGCGACTCTGAAGGGAAAAATATCCATCTAAAGCGAACACGTCCTTTTTTTTCGCGGAAAGTTATCTCGTCCCACTAGATAATTATCTCGTCCCACGAGATAATCATCTCGTCCCACAACATAACTTTCTCGTCCCACGACATTTTTATCTCGTCCCACGACATATTTATCTCGTCCCGCGACATAACTATCTCGTCTCACGACATAATTTTCTCATCCCACAACATAATTATCTCCTCCCACAACAAAATTATCACGGCACACGACATATCAATCTCGTCCCACGACATATTTACCTCGTCTCTCGACATAATTATCTCGTGCCACGAGGTAATTATCTCCCACCACGATATATTTCTCGGGTAACGACATAATTGTCTCGTCCCACGACATAATTGACGAATAACAACAGATTTTACAACTACGTTGTTTACCAATGAAAGCGCACGTACATCTAACGTACTTCTGTTGCAATCAATCTGTGAATTTTAGGCAATCTTTAGATAGCCTAGGCAAATAAATGCCTCAAACTACAAGGGAGAATTCATTGATTATTTCAAAATCTTCTTGGGTATGGATGAATGGAATATTAATTTTGATGTCCCTGGTGCACTAAAAGTCGGCAAATATTGTATAATACGGGCGAAATGTAGTAGTTTATCGAAGGGTGTGTTTCAACGTGTTTTTTTTGGTTTTTTTGTTTTTTGCTGGAGTTGTGGGATCTGTGTATCCAGCGGACGCAGATTTTATAATAAAGCCGATGTCACATTTTAATACAATTCGGTTAACATTCTGTTGACTTCACACAAGTCTGACTAGAGAAAACGAAAGCGGTGAGGTTTATCCATTCCCTCAAACGATATTTATGATTAGGAGTGAAAATCCACTTGCTGCTATAATTCTTTAATTTTATGTCAACATTTTCTTTAGCGGATACAAGTACACATCTGAAGAGGTGTCTCCCCACCACTTCCTTGCATTATATAAATGTAACTAACATTATATATTAACCTGAGATGGAGTAAACCGAGAAGGTACCATACATAGGTGGAAGAGGTCTTGGTTTTTATAAATACTATATCATGGGCGGTGGAACCGCCCCGACCACCCCGACCATGGTAGGGGCAATAATTCCAGGGCCGCTGATTACCGTCTACTAGAGTCGGAAATATCTATACCTACATGTACACGTTTTCAGAGCAAATTGAACCATAATTCATACCGTATGTATTGTAACTTATATATATTTTGGTCTAACAGCGACATCGACTGTTGCCCTGCACTAATTAAATGTCCAGATGGGGCTACTGGGCTGTAATATTTAACCGTCAGCATTATTATTAAAATGTGCAGATGGCGCTGCTGACCTGTATCTGTACATTTTATGTGTACAGGCGAATAAATCTATAGGCCAATAATCATCATTTAGTCTTGGAATCTCAATCTTGGGCGTTATCTTCTCTCCAGCGTTCACGAGCGCTTTTCCGGACATTTCAGTGTTTCGTAGAAATTTTTATACTTCTGTTCACAGTCTGATCTTTTCTGGTCCTTTTCTTCTGTCTTCAGTCTGACAATTCTGAAATATTTTTCTGGTCAATTTCGCCAACCTTCTGTCGGCGGTGATGACGGGAATCTTTTAGTGAAACCTGATTTTCAGTGATAAATAGACTTTGTAAATGTTTTATTTGAATCCCCACATTTTCAACATTTTATCGAGCATTAATATGGTGTTTTATGTGCCGGAAATAGCCCAGAATGCATCTCCTGCAATCTAGAACCCCGGAGCTTCCGGGGCCTAAGCGCCCCTGGACCCTCGACTAATTGTGCTGTGATCGTTGGTCGGGGCAATCTGAAATTGCTTCCGCCGCTCCTGTATATAGTATATTAGGGTTTCCATTGCTCATTACCGACCATACTGATTATTTCTCGTGGTATACCATAAGGGGAGAGATGGCACAGATCACGCAGTTGTTTATCTTGCCCCTCCCCTCCCTTCTTCTTCCCCATGGTACACGCGTTATCAGTATTGACATACGAAGCACTAGTACGCCTCGTCTATACTATTACATGTATTAAAAGAGTCGCCATGAAATGTCCGTCCGCCTGTATGTCCGTCCGTCTGTCACATATAGCGTCCGTTGACACCTTGCAAGTGGTTTACTTAAATCACGGTTCACCTATATACTGAGTATATAAATACGACTGACCATATGGAACCAATGAAGTGTTCATATACAGTGGTTGTACGTAGTATATACATATTAGCTAAACACCAAGCATCAGATCCAACATTCAGTAGCTAGCCATTGTTCGTAAATAATTTCTGTGTCTGTCTTCATAAATATCGTGTTTGTTTCCTATTAATACATCGGATTGTAGTACAATGCCCAATGTAAGATACAGTCTACACACAAAAAGCTCTAGATGGATATTTTGGCTATGTTGCCAACTGCTGGCGAAACCATTCCGGGGGTGCCAATTCTCTTCATATTTTGTAAGGATTAAAGCCTGGGTCTCCAAACTCCTATAACATATGCAACTGGTGATTGGCTATAAGCATATTGCAGTTGACGGACCTTGACCAATGTTTTCAATGTTATATACTGAAATATGCTAGGGTTTCCAAATTAATACTATGTATTCATCTGGCGTTGATCCAGAGGTGTGCTGTAGATGACTGACCTTAACCTATTTTATCAGATATTTTTTTTATATTCGTCACAGAAATTTCCCTTTCATGCTAAGTGTTATCTCCCCCGTTCTAGCCCAAGCCCCTGTGCTGGTTTAATAATTTTAGTCCTGTGTTGGGTGTGAAATATCATTGTTTTGAATTGAGGTCAACATAATAGTGAACAATATTACTGCTTTTGCAAAAGTTTGAGTTAGAGATACGCAAATTTGGCATAGCGGTCTAGCCTGAAAAAAATGGCGTCGCAAAAACTGTCAAAATATGAATGGGGAATGGTGTGGCTCTGTTTTATCTTAATATGACTTTTGTCTCGGTTCACATATCTTAGGCACATCCCGTCTATGCTGAATACAATATTGTATATCTTTATATTTGTTTCAGTAATCTTTGCAGGCTGTCATGTAGCTCGGCTCCTGGTCTCCACTATTAACTATTAATGCCCGTCGTTTCTAGATGATATAGCCTGTTTATCGTTATTTAAGAAGTGTGTTGACAAACTCGTCTCAACCGCCCACGGTTACAGTTGTAACTGGCGGTTTTGTTCGGAACGAAAAAGTTCGCAGTTGTTGTCGCTGGAGAAACTGTGACAGAAAGAGAAAAACGGCAGAAAAAAAGAAGTGTTTATACTTGGTACAGAACAGGTTCATGAACTTGATGAATTTAAACATGTTGGAGTTATCATATTGCTTCTGATAACGGTAATCGAGATGTCATCGAAGCAGCCATTGGAGCTGCACGTCGAAAATTCTGTTCCACTGTGACGGATGAACTGCGCCTGGGTGAGCTGAATCCACAACGCTCCCGCGATGCCATATGGATGTCAGGTTACACACATAAGACAAAATGATATAGAGGTTTACGAACAAACTCACAGAAACCTACCAAAGCAAATCCAGCGATTACCTGTAAACACATGTAACATAGCAGTAACAATGGTAACGCCATTGCTTGGTTGGCGGTCTATTGGTAGCTATATTGATATGATGAAACTATTGTTCTTATGCCAAATACTATCTCTTCAAGTTAACAACATATTCAAGCGCATATTTACAGCAAGATATATCATTATAATGATATCTGGTGTATATAGCAAGAGAAGTATAGTTGGTCAATTGATGGAAACAGCGTATAAGTATGGGCTAAACAGCCATCTGTCGGCAACGATTTGGTTTAAGACTCACGAAATATAATTGACAAAGGATCTGCTGCAAGTTGTATTGTCAGTCTTTTGTCCAGGATATTACCTTTTCAATGGGAGGTCTTACACCAAAGCCTTGCCCATCTGTCTAACGTCGTAGAAGATGGAACCAGGCCTTCCAAACGGAATGGAAGAAAATTGTCAAAGAAGCAATTGATAAAGTTGAGCATGCGGAATGGAGATTCGAGCTACGGTTCTATCCCAGATTACAGTTGTTTAGATGTGTTATGACACAACGCTAGCTGTGTGTTTGGTGGGAGCTATGTACTAAATACGATCTTCTTCAGATGCCATGTAGAGCAATGGTCAAACTGTTCACTGGATGTAATGCATTAAATCTGTATTCCAAGCCTCATATAAGACGTAGCCTAAGATTATGTGAACTGTGTAACGGAGATAAAGCAGAAAACACATATCATTTCGTAATGGAGTGTTCACCGTTTAATAGTGAACATATGCCGTTACTAGGTGAGATTGAAAACAGCCTATTTCGTTCACTTCAGCCATCTGTTATTTTTTTAATATTATTGGGAATAGATTTTCCCGTATAAAACATCGATGACGCGAGACATTATTCATGTCAAATGATATCGCGAATGTACAATGTATCGGGAATTATCTGTTGTACGAAATGCAGTGACTTGTGGGAAGTTGATGCTGGGTCGACATCGGGCATAACAGAGTAGTCTTTTGTATTAAATGCCGTCATTTACATCTGACGACGACACAGCTCACCAATCTCCAAAGTACGAGTTGTCACAGCGAAACAGCTCACCAATTACCAGTATACGAGTTGTCAGAGCATTTCCATCATAGCTCTCTAGATTTGTATCTAATACCGCTTATGCCGGTGCTAGGGGCCGTGTGGTCATATCATCCAAGTTGCCACATGAACAGGTACAATAAAAGCGTACCTGAGATACAACACATATCACGAATCGTTAGATTCTTGGTATGTGCTTTAGAATAGGTTAACCAGAAGACTATTCTGCGAAGTCATGTGACGCAGTCAGTATGTCGGCACCTCTTCCCACTTCCCTTATATGTGTTGTAATCTAATCTGATATATAAAATTGCAGCTTGACGCGTGCAATGACTGAATGCCAGTACTGATATTTTTTGTAATCGACTGTATAAACTGTTAATTACCATATAGATTTACCGGCGGTGAACTGACACCGCGTATCTATTGTTACGCTGTAAACACTTACTTATATACATGTATGTGAGAAGTTATATGTATATTTTCTCCTATGAAGGAGGTGAATAAAGCCTGAAGACGAAGCCAGGTGAAGCTGATTTCACGAGACTGCGAGATGCTCTAGAGAGACGATTTTCCCGTCATATCGATCGACTTCCCAGTCGAGAGAAGGAGCTCCAGGCCTACACTCAGAACTGACCTCCATAGACGAATCCAGCCACTCATGATGCTGGGAGGTCAGAATATACTTATCAGCCAGCGCTGGGTTGACACCGTGGCGTCCATGTCCACGATGAACCGTCGAATCTGGGAGAAGTTAGACCCCGCCGTTAAGCCACATCTTCGAGATTCATTGTCCCCATCTGCGAGAGTGGCCGTTGGCTCCGATATTCCACTGTTGGTGAAGGCGAGTTCAAGGTAATCAGATAAAAAGGGGCGACGTGGAAGCAGCGCATGGCTGTGGGGAACTATCCGCCGACACAATCCTAGGTTACGATTTCTTCGCCGCGTCGTGGGAACATTGTAGTAGGACGACTGCGGAGAAGTGCGCCATTGCAGTAAAAGGACCAAAGACTTGTTAGAGTGTTTGATACACTAACCGTTGATAACGACATTCTGGTTCGTTGAGTCAGCTGCAGACACGGACGAGCGAAGTGAATAGTTCTTGTGGTGCCACATTTCCTTCAAGAGTGGGTACTATGGGGAACCACGACCGTCCGAATGAGGCAACTGCAGGACCGAGTAAGAGGTTGAACAAGATTCGATAGCAGTAGACCTGAGCTGGGTTGCGACGAGATATCTGGCAGTTGTGTCGCAGATGTGACACATAAAACGGCAGGAAGATGACAAGTTAGCAACGGGTGATTCACGTCTGCTTTAAATTCTGCAGGGAGACAGATAAAGAAAGCACAGAGTCTGGCCACAGTGTGGACGACCTGTCGGCGACAGAGCTGGTTTAAGAGGACCACTATGATTTGACCCCCGCACCATCGCCCCGACAGCGAGAGAAAGGTCGGCATGGGGATGCACCACGTTTGACTTACAACGGGAGGAATATGCGCCCTCCAGCCTGGCGTACGGATTATAAGTTGGAACCGCGGGGGATTCCTGCTGGTGGCATCGCAGACCTGGCCTTAAATGAGGAAGCAGAGATTGACGATGGCTTTGTGAACGTGGCGTCCCGTGGTCACAGAGTGTTTCAGCCACGGAGATATCGATATTATGCCATGAATTGCCAGTACAGACATAAGAAACCAGACGCGGTCCAGGTGCGGGCGTGGCAGCCAAGCCGGCGACCCCGAATGGATGAATTTTGCACATGAAGTTTCGCATTATGTTTCAAGCCTCCATAGTCATATTTCCCCCGGGAAAGTCCAATAAGGCTGATCGAATGATGGAGAGTTTCGTGGTAATATTTTTTATCCCCACACCCAGAAGAACATCCAAGTGTGTAGATGGCGCAGTTTCTTAAATTTATCCGAGATACATGTAGCAGAACTATTTCTACCTCCATACCAAGAAGAGCGGAGAGCTTACATAAGGACGGGCTCCCGCCAATTCGACGCAGTTTTAGGATTTGTAGGATAAATTTGTATGTGCCAACTGCCGGAGCCGTGACTGGGGACAGGGACACTGTTTACCCCGATTTACGCCTGCCTCAGATATACAACGTTTGCCTGCAAACTTGATTAAAACTTGGACATCTATGATGCCCCTGTGAAGGTCAGACAGCAGAAGGATCACGTATTTTCTGTGACAGTATTGGGGTCGGCGCAGATGTACAATGTTTTCATGCAAACCTGAGGTGAAGCTTTGGCATCTTTGATGTCCCTGTGAAGGTTTAACAGGAAAAAGGCTGCGTATCTTCAGTAGTCGCGTTAGGGACAGCGGATTCACAACGCTTGCCTGTACACTTTATCAGAACTTGGACATCTTGGACACCTGTGAAGATCTAAAAGGAGAAAGGTCGCGTACTTTTTTATTTAGCTTTAGAAGTAGGGGCAGCACAAGTCGTGTTATCGGTAGGATGTAAAATACCTGTCTGACATTGCCCCAGAGAAGAGGTGTAGGACTGTCACTGAATTAGCCCTATCTGGTCTGGGATTTTTGGGACATGTCTAGGTCTGTTGGAGCGGGGGTGGGGGGGGGGGGAGATGGCGGAACTTCTTACTTCAACTCGTAGATCTTGTCGATATTAGTACATGTGTCAAAGATGAAGACCCGGCTCTGCCTGGTAGTCTCTAATGCAGTGCATCCATTATTCAAGCTGTGATCGAGAACAGCACCCCATGGCGTGGTACGGTGGACCTAATGTTGGGCAATGCTTTGGTGTAAGACCTCCCATTGAAAAGGTAATATCCTGGACAAAAGACTGACAATACAACTTGCAGCAGATCCTTTGTCAGTTATATTTCGTGAGTCTTACACCAAATCGTTGCCTAATGTTGTCGCTTATAGGCCTTGTTCAGATATTACGGTTTTTACAACAGCGTGAACTTTCAACATCAGGGTTACACGCGTCTAGTCCGTCATTCATAATTCAGCCGTCGTCCATTAGAGAATAGCCGCGTCCATATTACTTTTAGAATGACAAAAGGATTTCGAATGTTCATTTCATCGCGATGAAGACATATTTTGGCAGTATGCTGCCCTTGTCCATCACTACGGTTCTTAGTCAAGCGTGGTCTTTCAGCAGAAGCCGCTGTCTTTTGTTGTCGAATGCTCATTTCCACCGCATTCTTTCATGGAGTTGGCCAGACAATGAAAGGCTAGGCTTTGGTGTAAGACCTCCCATTGAAAAGGTAATATCCCAGACAAAAGACTGACAATACAACTTGCAGCAGATCCTTTGTTAATTACATTTCGTGAGTCTTACACCAAATCGTTGCCCAATGAAACGCTTAAATCAGAGAGCACGGCATGTAGTGCGACGTCAAATTTAGCTCAGCTGCCTTTTCAATGAATGAGTGTATGACGAGATGATTGTTGTGTGCCAAGCCGCAATCAGAGAGCAAATTTACTCGAAGTTTAGTGCTGTGTTAATTGTTGCGTGTTTTATACGTAGCTGAGCGTACCTGAGATACAACACATATGATCATATTTCCTACCATAATCTGCTAAATGTATTTCAGTCTGGTTTTTGACCTGCCCACTCAACTACTACTACACTCAATAATGTATGTTATTATATACTCAAGAATATGAAAAGCGGACGCACAACAGGTGGCGTATTTCGTGATCTTAAAAGAGCGTTCGATACAGTTAATCCATGTATTCTCTTGAGGAAATTATAAAATTTTGGTATAAGTGGTGTTGAACTTGAGTGGTTCTCAGATTATCTTATTGGTAGATCTCAAAGTGTTAAGGGATGTATGTCGGACTCCACAAAGCTTAGTTATGGAGTGCCCCAAGTCTCTGTTTTTTGGGCCTCTTCTTTTCATTATTTATATAAACGATTTGCCCTCAGTGCTCAGGCATTCTAAAATAGTATTATATGCCGTCGACAGTGCTATATTTTATTCTCATTTTAAAGATAAATCGGGCCTTAACAGAAGATCTAGAAAGTGTATCTACTTGGCTCAAGGAAAATTGCTTGACTTTAAATGTGTCAAAAACTAAATGCATGCTATATGGAACACACCAACAACTTGCTAAAGGAATCCAATTTGAATCTAGATGTAAATGAATGTCAAATTGACCAGGTTGATGAATTTAAGTATCTTGGAGTTTACGATGACTCTTGCCTGACATATACAGATCATGTTGGCAAAATCTGTTCAAAAATATCGTAACGGATTTGTGTCATCAGCAAGGTCCGCAAATATATTTCACAGGACTGTTCAAAACTACTGTTTACATCTATGGTAACACCACTATTTGATTATTGTGATGTAGTCTGGTCGAACTATAGTGACAAGCTACAGCAAAGGCTCCAGGTTTTACAAAATATGGGAGCATGAATTATTTTGGGTCGTGGCAAACGTGAACTCGTAGTTGACATGCTTAGAGATCTAAATTGGTGTGATGTACAGAAACGACAGGAAATGCATGTCCTGAAAATGGTTTATAAATGTACAAATGGAATGGTTGCCTTTTATCTATGTGATTATTCTAATTTTAACTCCAGTATTCATACTTATACCACAAGGCAGAGAAATGACACCCACATTGTTCTGTGTGCCTCAGAAAGCAAAAAGAAAACCTTTTTATATAGAGGAGCTATTTTATATAACAATTTACCGACCGAAATCAAGTCATGTAAATCTCTTTATAGATTTAAACGTAAATTAATCACATTTTACGAAGGCAACTGATTTTATTATACCTGTTATTTAATCGAGGTAAAAGTGAACTCTTTAATGCTCCCTCGTATATATATGTATTATTAAAATTGCATTTTAATGTGTGGGAGGTGTGAGATGCAGGGCCGTCCTGGAAAGCAGCCGTTTGGTTGAGGATGTATATATTTACCCTGTTTATATAAATTATCTCTCTATCTACATATCACGAATCGTTAGATTCTTGGCATGTGCTTTAGAATAGGTTAACCAGAAGACTATACCGTGAAGTCATGTGGCTCTGCCAGTATGTCGACACCTCTTCCCACTTCCCTTATTTGTGTTGTAATTTATAGTATTCTGTTTTCTGTTGAAATATATTGCAGTGAAGAATGGGAATGGAGGAATGCCCGACAAAGTCTTTGCTGCCATGAAATGAGCATTCGACGATGTGTCTAAAAGTAAACGTTTATCATTAAAAACCACCACGCTCAAATACGAGCCGTAATATTGCGAATGTTGCTTTTTTGTTACATGCAGTACCATAGAAAAAGTGTTGGTATTTCGTCTTTCTAAACCAAAATTATCTTTTACTAACGAATTAGTATAGCGACATCAATTGGTCATGGACAATGGCAAAAAAGGGGGAAAAAATACAGTTTGAAACAATTGCAACCAATATTTGTTTTTATGCCGAGAAAATAATTAATTTATCATCACCACTACACAGTATTTTCGGGCTTTCTGAAACCAATGCCCGATGGCCTAACTATGCAATGAAATTGAATTGTATTTACTAAATGCCATGGAATGAGTGCAACTTTTCAATATTACCTCTCCTTCCAATTGATAAAATATATTATATATGCCCTTGGCATATTCAATATGGAATGAGCTACAAGAAATCTCCTCTAGTTTGCACATTTTCAAGGCAAGGATGAACCGAAATGCAGTGCATACAACCGGACGTTGAATTTAAATGATTTAATAAACGAAAGCAATTAACTTTGACGGTGATTCTAATCAACGAGGGCTGATCGAGCAACTGTTCCTTGCAATTTATCGCTTGACGAGGAGGCCAAGCAAGGGAATGGGGTCTAAATACGACGCCTTTCTTTCTGGATCGCTATATAACACCACACCAACTGTAGTCTCCATATGATAAACACGGTCTGTCTCCACATTTCGTGCAACATGCAGACATGTGTTAGCTCTCACGCCCATAAAGAGAAGCATTTAATTGCAAGGTTGTTGTGTTTTACTACCCAAAATCTCCTGAAGCAAAGGTAATTTCCAAGGTTAGCTATCAATGCGACAGTTCCACTGTGTGCATGCCACCACTGCAATAGACAAGAGCAGAACACTGCCGAACAAATTCTTTACCGCGATGGAATGAACATTCGAAACCCTTTCTTATTGTAAAAGTAATATGCAAATGTTGAAAGTTAACGCGGTTGCAAAACCCGTACTAAGTGGAGGAGCGAAAGATGAAGAACCAACTGTCCTCACTGTAGTCATCTTTTAGTAGTCTACAAAATAGTAGGCTCTTATTAATCTGTCATTCAAATCAGGAACCAATGACGTCTTGTAAATCTTGTTGATATAGTCTACCAAAGATGGTGTCCCAGCTGCTCCTAGAGAAAGAAATTTCGCCCTTTATCTTTCGCAGGCAAATATTTTTTTCTCCATGTTAACCGGATTGAATAGCTAAATACACACTGCACAAGTTATAAGACGTGACTATGCTCTGAGGATCAAGTCCTGGGAATGAGTACCTGGACGATACCGTCTCCAAGAGAAGACTTCGAACAAATCTGTGTCTTGTAGCCGGAAAAACACATACTGAATGTTGACGAGCATTGCAATCGGAGATGACCTTGGTTCACTAAATTGCCTCCATATCAGAAACCCATACACAGGAGAGTTACATGCTTCGCCTCTCGCTCAAAGTATTCTTTTAACAGTTTTGAACCCGAAATTTTTTCCGAATGACATAGTTGATTGGGTGATCCAAGTTATTTAAATGATTATCTCACATACATATATACATGCAACTAAGATGTCCAAAGGATATGCGACGATAGTCGCATAGATGGTAAAGTAGATACAAAAATAAGTTGAAACTTTCATATCCAATGTCAGTTTTGGCATATGTAGATGACTTAGACTTCTTAATTAATGCGGATTGATAATGTTTATATGTAAGGGGTTTTAAGCGGTGTTTATTCCTCAACCCTATCTGGTCTAGGCGATTTGTGGTGTAACGCAGCCTGGGGAGGGGCGGAAAGTGTCTCCCACTATATATGTTCGCTATCCCTAAGTTAGAGTGCTGAAACTTGCCACACTATATCTTTGGGACAAACTCTACTAGAAAAATGTTAAACAAAAATCAAAGATGACCGTCTTGATGACATTACAGTGACGTCACTTTCAAAAATGGTATTTTTCGATTATTTGTATTTATGTGCTTCCTTTGCAAAAACTGCTTGATAAATTGGTAAATAATAATAACTGGTGTGAAATAAAATAGATTTGTCCACTTTTCCTCGCAAAAAAAGCAGGAATTTGAAGAAATATGGCGAAAACATTACTTTTCTATTATCCCTCATGGTCGCTATTTTGAATGTACCCATGATCCTCTGCTTGGGATCACGCAAATAGGTTAGAAATTACCCCGATGTGATAAACTACAAAGGTAGAAAAATGACGAAACTGTCACGTTTCTGGTAATGTCCGCTATTTTGAATTTACCCTCGACCCTCTGCTCGGGAGCTGTGAAAATGACTGAACCCAACATGATAAACTAGGCATAGCAGGTGATTTTAAAACAAAATGTTTACATGTAAACAAATTGAAGAACAATTAAGTTCTCCACAAATGAAGTACGATATGATATAAACCACCATATAGCTTGTCATTGAATTTACGGAAGAATCAAGGTGTCTGGAATTGTTACCAGATTCCGTCAGGCGGCGGCCATTTTTGAACGTGGAATAGTGTAATATTTTGGCTGTTTTTCTCAATTTCGGCTACGCGTTGAATACTTCCGATATCGCATTTATGAAGCAGAATGTGAAACAAAATTTATAAATATATGTTTTCATCTCTATAGACAAAACTTTGTATCTGTTTATTAGTAAGAGTACTAAAAGTTGCCATTGTTTTGAGGGATGAATGGATGCTTAGCTAAAATTATGAATATTATCTCCCCAGTTCTTCAAACATCCAAAGAATTATTCCAGTCAATTCCAGCACACTGTCTCCATCTTCAATTAGGAAAACATTAATAAAATATGATTCAACTCACCGAACAAATGCACATCAACACGTCATTCCAATGCCTTGATAAACTACTAAATCACCGAGTGTCACTCTCAATTTATTTTGTCATTCCGGTGATATGGTAGGCAGTTTTGTGGAGAGGGTGGGGTGGTGTAAATTATGCTCACCCCCAATGCCGAGTGGGATTGATGCAGCTCAACCATTTGCCAATAATTTTTTTCTTGTGTCCCTCATATCTGCGTATCCTCCGGCGTTAGTCAGTTGCGTAGAGGCAAATGTCCGAGCAACCAGGTAACTCTCCATTCCTTGAAAATAATGGAACCGAGGCCCCGAAGGGACTGAAGCCCATTGTTTCTTAGGACTGGAGAGTTAAGAGCCATTCCGTTATTAAAACACACAAAGGCCATGGTTTTAACACCAACACTAGTTTAACTCTCAACACAGTACATGTGCTGCAAGGCGTGAAGTAGTCGTGACGATGATGTCACGATGATACATCATTTAAGACGACGTCAAGTTAACATTGCAAATGATGAACTCTAAATTACGCTGGCTGATTCTGCCTGGTGCGTTTGGTCTTACATGCAGGACAGTCTACATATGACAGCAAATGGAAATGTTTGTGGTTGAAGATCAATAGATAAGTTTTTTCGACCAGGTGTGATTCGACCTCGATTAGTCATACCTCTCGACACTTATAAAAGAAATCACGGCGTTTATCGGACAGTTTTTAGTAAATCGGCAGTGGTGAAAGGATGTTTGGTGTTTGTGCACAGAGAGAGAGACTGAAGTGAATTTTGACACACAGTGTGGAGTTTACTTTTATATCGGTGATATACAGATGGACAATATACACTGTGTTACTTGCCACATTTGTGATTTATGAATGTGGCTATTCATGATATTGGATTCACTTTGCCGGAAACAACAACAGCACGTGGTTGTACAAGTTTATCACCGGACTCCAGGTAAATGATTTACCATGCGCATACCATCATACTACTAACCTGCTAACTATGACAGTCTGTATTACTGAAGACTGTCGTCCATATTCGAGGTTCTGACTTCCGTCGTTACTGTCGCGATTTGGTTATCTGATTACTGTTGTAGACTGATAATGATTACTGTGTTTCGCAAAATTAATGTAACTTATTACTGATAACTCTGTCGCAAACTGTCTACTGATTGTGTTGCAAACTGACTGCGGATTATTCTGTCGCCACTTGATTACTGTGTCGTAGATTGGATACATACTGTCGCAGATTGAATAAATGGTTATAATGTGTTGCAATCCGAATACTCGGTCGCTAACTGATCACGGTGTCGGGAACCGATTGTGTTGTCAATGTCTCCCAGATTGGATAACTATTTTGTGTCGCAAACTGATTGCTGATTCGCATGCTGAATTACTATTCACTTTGTCACTGTGAATGGAACTAGTTGAAAAATCTGAAAACCATATAGCCTTGAACCTAGCTACAATATAACCAAAATGTGTACCAACACTTTAATTATAAATAGTGCCATGTTGACAACATTTTTAAGAAAATAAACACTTCACAACACCCTAATGAATCTAAACTCCCCTTATTTTGTGGTAAACGAAGAGTAGTCCAGTATAACGTGACACCAGGCTTTCTTTTTTAATATGCTGTTGTTTACTGACAAGCCTGGTAGTCACGTAGGCTTTCATAGTAAAGACAAATCAAACTACCACCGTCAACATATGAGCGGGAAAAACGGCCCAAAATGAAAAAATAAAGAATTTCCCTGCCCACTCACCTTGATATTTCAAAAGGCCAGTACCTACTGCATTCATATCACGTAATTCCCAACTCTGACAGGTCTGATAACACGCGAGTGCACCCTGGCAATCTAGAGGTAGTTTTCCAGCGACTGAATTTTTCTCGCAAATATGGCGACAATGGAAAAGCCTTGACATTGGTCCTTATTTGGGGATATTACGTGTTCACATAACTCGTCACATAGTGCGGGGAAACCCCAGAGGACAAAGGGATCTTCCTCAATGTATAACAATAAAACGGACCCTGATTCGACTAAACTGAAATAAAGTCAACCCGATCAGCACAAATTTAGTCATTTCTTCCATACCATATTCTTTGCAAATTCATCAATACAAATATTTGCAGCAGTAATTTTTAGTTCATCTTTCCTCACAAGGAACTTCATCTTTTATAACGGAAGACCCCTTTGTCCTCTGGGGTTTCCCCGCACTATGTGACGAGTTATGTGAACACGTAATATCCCCAAATAAGGACCAATGTCAAGGCTTTTCCATTGTCGCCATATTTGCGAGAAAAATTCAGTCGCTGGAAAACTACCTCTAGATTGCCAGGGTGCACTCGCGTGTTATCAGACCTGTCAGAGTTGGGAATTATGTGATATGAATGCAGTAGGTACTGGTCTTTTGAAATATCAAGGTGAGTGGGCAGGGAAATTCTTTATTTTTTCATTTTGGGCCGTTTTTCCCGCTCATATGTTGACGGTGGTAGTTTGATTTGTCTTTACTATGAAAGCCTACGTGACTACCAGGCTTGTCAGTAAACAGCACATTAAAAAAGAAAGCCTGGTGTCACGTTATACTGGACTAAAACGAAGAGCTGGTGTCTTTAAGCACTCGTTGAGATATGTAATTAGACCACAGGTCCTTCAATGTTCGAGTAGCAGACCGTCCTGTTTTTGTCAGTCATGTTTGATCTCTGCGCATGCTCAGCGCATAACAACATCCGGTTTGCGAAACACGTGGTTGAGCATCTGGCCACGCCTCCCCACGCCCACAACGATCTCCACGGACCGTGTGGTCATATCATCCAAGTTGCCACATGAACAGGTACAATAAAAGCGTACCTGAGATACTACACATATCCCGAATCGTTAGATTCTTGGTATGTGCTTTAGAATAGGTTAACCAGAAGACTATTCTGTGAAGTCATGTGACGCAGTCAGTATGTCGGCACCTCTTCCCACTTCCCTTATATGTGTTGTAATTTTTTCCTGTATATGGCGAGATTCTGCTGGTGGACGTTTCGTCCCCGAGGCCCGCCCCCTGTACAGACCTTTTGGTCTTTGATATATGTTGGCATTTGTGGGAAGTTGATGCTGGGTCGACATCGGGCCTTACAGACTAGTCTTTTGTGTTAAATGCCGTCATTTACATCTGACGACGATACAGCTCACCAATCTCCAATGTACGAGTTGCCACAGCGAAACAGCTCACCAATTACCAGTATACGAGTTGTCAGAGAATTTCCATCGTAGCTCTAGATTTGTATCTAATACCGCTTATGCCGGTGCTAGGGGCCGTGTGGTCATATCATCCAAGTTGCCACATGAACAGGTACAATAAAAGCGTACCTGAGATACTGCACATATCCCGAATCGTTAGATTCTTGGTATGTGCTTTAGAATAGGTTAACCAGAAGACTATTCTGTGAAGTCATGTGACGCAGTCAGTATGTCGGCACCTCTTCCCACTACCCTTATATGTGTTGTAATTCCATCTAAAATTCAACTTCGTCAAGGGAGAACGACTTTTAAGAGGTTTAACGCAAGTTAGAACGGCTGGAATATCCATCCCAATACAGTGTGAAAAAAAGCAACGGGATAATAATGCATTTGGTGTATTATCTACAGATTTTGGAAAGCGAAATACGTGGTAAACTGTCTGACAGTTAAAACAATCAGCTATTTTAACGCTTCATGCTCAGTTTCTTTGTCATCACGGAGCTGAATTTTAGATGGGAGTCCGTGGAGATCGTTGGGGGGCGGGGCAGGGGCGTGGAGAGGCCTGGCCAGGTGCTCGGCCACGTGTTTTGCAAACCGGATATTTTTATGCGCTGAGCATGCGCAGAGATCTAACATGGCGGACTACAAAATCAAGAAGAGTTGTACGATTTGTGGCGTATTATTCGGCCTGCTACTCGAACATTAAATGACCTGTGGTCTAATTATATATCTCAATGAGTGCGTAAAGACACCAACTCTTCCTTTACCACAAAATAAGAGGTGAGTTTAGATTTATTAGGGCGTTGTGAAGTGCTTTTTTTCAAAAATTTTGTCAACATGGCACTATTCAAAACCAAAATGTTGGTACACGTTTTGTTTATATTATAGCTACCTTGAACTGAAACGCAATCATATTTTTCGTCAAATAGCTTTCGAACGCGCCGAAATAGGCAATATCATAACGACTGATATTAATACAATGAACAACTGCAGAAATCCTTCTTTCTAAAACCCTGTAAATCGTCTGTAATCGTGGTAAGGCTTTGGTGTAAGACCTCCCATTGAAAAGGTAATATCCTGGACAAAAGACTGACAATACAACTTGCAGCAGATCCTTTGTCAATTATATTTCGTGAGTCTTGCACCAAATCGTTGCCGTAATCGTTGAAACATTTTATAGACCCGCTCTTCCACTTTCCCGGTAAAGAAAACAATGAAGCGCTCGACGGGTGTCACATGCCTGTGTTACACAGTACGCTGAGTCAACACGCAGAATGTAATTTTTTTACGTCAGCTACCCGACCCTCCAGTTGTTTTCACCTGAACAGGTATCAGAGTTACTTCTCTTGCTTTGAAGTTCTCTTTGAACACCTGACTTCCGCTCTGTTAAAATTTGCAGTTTTGATTAGAGTTTCACGATTTAAGCTCGGTGCATGTGGAACCTCTTTTACTAGTTGTGATTATTTGGCTCGTTGTACACCTGAATGGTAAATGTTATCATGATCTCGTGGCTTCCCTGCTTACGTGAGTACCTTTTATTTCTTACGACCAAAAAAAATTAAACTTCACAATCCTACTGGATAACTATTACCGGTGTCGCAAACTGGGAAGTATTTTTTAAATATTGTTTTTATACTTCTTCAGTAATTGTCTTAGTCTAGAAATTTAGTGTAGCCGACACGCGGATCAAATCAGATATGACAATTGGCAATTAATTATGCAGCTTCTTTCAGAACCAGGCGCAATCACATCTGGCTGTGAATGAATGGATCACAATAGGCAGTTGGGGATTGAATAGAAATAATCCAGGGCATTTCACTCACTGACTGCTCAAAATGGTTTAGAAGGTATTAGCTTTTCAAACTAACACAGGTTGGTGACAGGAGTGTGGCGCACAGGTCTGTTTTGGATAGCTGTACACAGCTTTGGACTGTCCTTCATATTGGCTGACAAGAACTATCATTGCGTTGGAAAATTATTTTCACATAGTAATTGATAAAAAATATTTTGAAAATACTTTCCGATGGAATTTTCTTTTCTGACATAGTCTTTGTTGTGGCAGTGATATCATACAATTTTTAGAACCATCTTTCAAGAGTGTGTTTATTCTTTATTGACTTCTGCTGGCAGTGCCGAGACGCTTTGTTTCTGTTATAACATAATCCAATTTACATTGTTCAAAGGGGTGTCCTGCTTACATTCAGCAAGGTTTGGGGAACATTTTGGTATATGATATTGGCCACCAGCTGTATTGCCTATTTAATAATCAGCTCACCTGTGATTCTATAAAAAAAGTATTTGCATATGTCGCCCCTTAATACTCAAGGTGTCTCGAACTGAATTTTGTGTCGCATATTAGATTAAGGAGGTGACATATGCAACTATACCTTTTTCATAGAATAACAAGTGATCTGATTACTAAATAGGCAATACAGCTGATGACCAATATCATATACCAAAATGTTCCCCAAACCTTGCTGACTGTGTTTATTCAAACAGGTGTCATATTCAATGTAAATTGGAGAATATAATTACAAAAACAAGGTTCTTGGGACTGCCAGCAGAAGTACATAAATACTAAAGACACAATATTGAAAAGCAGTTAAGAAAATTCTGTATAGTATGTTCTACAATAAAGACTATGTTAGACAAGAAAAATGATTTGGAAAGCATTCTTAAGTATTGTTTTTACTTGCTCAGTAATTGTCTTAGTCTAGAAATTGTGTGTACCCGACATGTGGATCAAATCACAGATATGTGTCAATTGGCAATTAATTATGCAGCTTCTTTTAGAACCAGGCACAATCACAACAGGCTGTGAATGAATGGACCACAATAGGCAGTTGCGGATTGAATAGAAATAGGGCATTTCCCTCACTGACTGCACAAACTGGTTTAGATGTATTAGCTTTTACAAACTAACACAGGTTGGTGACAGGAGTGTGACACACAGGTCTGTCTTGGAGCTCTACACAGCTTTGGACTGTCCTTCATATTTGCTGACATGAATTTTCATTGCCTTGACAAACTATTTTGACATAGTAAATGATATAAAACCCTTTAAACATACTTCCCGATGGAATTTTCTTTTCTGCCATAGTCTTTGTTGTAGCAGTGATATCATACACTTTTTAGAACCATCTTTCAATAGTGTTTGTTTAATCTTTATTGACACTGCTGGCAGTGCCGGGACGCTTTGTTTCTGTAATTATATTCTCCAATTTACTTTGTTTGTTCAAAGGGGGTGTCCTATTCACATTCAGCAGGGTTTGGAGAACGTTTTGATATATGATATTGGCCATCAACTGTATTGCCTATTTAGTAATCAGATCACTTGTGATTCTATGTGAAAAGGTATAGTTGCATGTGTCACCCCCTTAATACTCACTGTGTCGCCAACTAATTGTTACCTCATATTGGATTGCTACTCATTGTGTCGCGAACTAATTGTTGCCTCATATTGGATTAATATTCACTGTGTCGCGAACTTAATGTGTCGCATATTGGATTAATATTCACTGGGTACGGCGTATCGCGCTGGGTACACCGGTTCTCATCAGATCACCGAAGTTAAGCAACGCAGAGCTCGGTCAATACTTGGATGAGCGACCTGGTTCTGTACCTGTGTACTGGCTGGGCTGATCAGTTTCCAGGATAGTCGAAACTCGCTCACCCACTCACTCGCACTACTATGTACTGTACCGCGAATTCATTACTGTGTATTGCGAACGTATTACTGTGTATATCGCAGATTGGATTACTGATTAATGTAACGGATTAAGTTATGAACTACTTTACCTTCGGATTCTTTACTACTCCCGTTACCCCATGTTATTGGAGTTCAAGGTAAACAGGCCAGAGCAAAAGACTAACTGGGATATATGTCCCACTTGGGATATTAAATCCAAGTTTGGATATTAAAATATATCCTAATTGGGATATTTTGACCGATTTTCATATTAAACGGCAATGGCGAATTCCGGCATCTAAAGTACAAAAACAAGATAAAATTTACTTCACAAAACTGCCAATGCGACTGTATAATTTTGCTGACTTTTTCGCGCCGAAGTTCTTTTTGATATTGAAATTACGTGCATTATTTTTTGATGTTTTTGCTGCAGTATACTTTCCATCAATTACCACTGTTTTATGTTTTTACTCAAACAGAATAACTAGGAGAATGTACCAGCTTGAAAATATGGAAGTATAACAAAAATATCAAAGGTGGAATATTTTATCCAAAGTGGAATATTTTATCCCAATTATATCCCAGTTAGTCCGGACCTGGTAAAATAATGTACCAGCTTGAAAATATGGAAGTATAACAAAAATATCAAAGGTGGAATATTTTATCCAAAGTGGAATATTTTATCCCAATTATATCCCAGTTAGTCCCTGACCTGGTAAAATAGTTCAGAACATGATCCGTTACATTAATCAGTAATGCAATCTGCGACATACACAGTAATAGGTTCGCGACAGGGAGTAGTGCAGAGTCGGCGCGTAACATGTGAAATGTATGCAACTGTATCACAATCTTATCTTTTGACAAAACGCATACCGTGCATGTCGACGCAAAATTCTCGATAGAGTCGGCTTATAGAAAGATGTGAATCATCCGTGAATGTGAAACGTTAAAGGCCCTTGGGACACCAATGTCATGTGCGTACGAGTTTAACCTTCCTGGCCTGGTTTGTTGGAACCTATCCAGGTCCCGGCGGAACATTTCGCCCCCTCCCTACATTATGTATTCTTATCTCTTGAATCAGATGTCTGAAACTTAGCAAAAAATGTAAAAGAACTTTGAGATTTAACCTTTGACGCCACAGTTTCCTCGCTAAAACTGCAGGATAATGTAGTAGAGAATAGTGTTATACGACATAAAATAGTTTCTATTTTGAAGAAAAATGACGAAAAAACACTTTATTTGGTACACCAAATGGCCGCCATTTCGAATTTGCTCACGATCCTCTGGTCGGGGGGTTACGTAAATGGCATCGAAGGGACCAAAATATGATGAACTACAAAGTCAGGAAGTGCCAATTCTCAGTTTTGTGTCATTCCGGAGATAAGATAAGAAGTTTGATATACGTATTATGGAATTTTAGGTCTTCAAGACAAGGGCTTGTGCGCGATCGTAAGATGGTGTAACGCAAAGTCGTCTGTAGACTCGGGGGATGGTCTCCATAAAACCCGTTCAGATAATAAATCCAGTTTCGGCTTACAGATTTCTCGAAGACTTGATAGCCTCTTTAAATGAGACAGGATACAACAATCAAAGAGTCCGTGTCTGCTGAATATTAAGCCGATTTATTGTAAATTCCTTCCACCTAACTAGGAATGATCGGCAGCATTTGGCAGGCAGACCAGCACAGCTTCATTAACATCAGACCATTCTGTAAATGATCATTTTCAAAACTGAAGATAGTGCATCTTTCATCGGAGACATGTTGGTGATTTAGCCTTCATTGAGACATGATTTTATTAGCCTGCCTGTATGTGCCGGTCATCTCTTTTTATACAATGCTATGACATTACAGGGTCAAGTTAACTCAAAACTAAATCCTCAAACCTTCGGTGCAGTTTAGACAAGACGCTCAGCTATCTGTCGCATTACCTGAACACACTCGTCAAATTCAGGATGATTCAGTACAGTTACACGTCAAGCATTCGCTATATTATCCTGTATAAGTTGAAATTACATAACTGTTTCTCACAAATAGCTGTGTTCGCAAATGTTCACAATAACTGACCTAAAGGATCATGAAATAGAATTCCGGAAATAGTTTTGTCAAATCACATCACAATATATTTAAGGTTGCATGCATACAGATTATATAAATTTGGTAAACGAAAAGTCGAACTTTATGCAATTGTATGGTGGCTAAGAAATTCCACATTTCACAGTATGCAGTAATGACAATTTTATACTTATGTCATCCAATTCCTAAGACTGACCCTGAAATCGTTTGGAATTCCATGTAATCTGCGCAAGGGATAATATAGATTCGTGGAAAATATGGAGCACCTCGTATCATCCGGATATTCCAGGGATAGCATTGAGGTGGCGTACTAGGAGCGCTGATGTTATCAGCGTATATGCATGTAACGGTTATCTTGAAGAAGCCGAGGAACCGTGGAACACTTTTGTTGTTGTGGCATCGTCATTACTGCGAATGACCTTTTCATGTATTTGGGGTCAGTATGTCATCGGTGCATTGGAAGGTAACTTCAGAGATTATGTGATGTTCAGTCGCATTCGCGATTGCTTGGCCTTCGAAGTCCGTGTCCCGCGCAATAATGGTGTAAGGATCTTACAGCTCTCAGCTGTTAACCGTGACAGGATAGGATGTTTCCGCTCACATAGTCCTCGTTGTATGTCTCTCTTATCAGGGGATAGCACGTTTTTCCAAATCAAATGGATATTTCCTTAATTCTACCCGCTAAAGATCTCTTCTAATTTCAGTTGTTTTTCTAATTTTTCTTATCGAGCTGATCTCCATGGTAACGGAAGTCATACAGCTGATGTTCGGAGTTTCGGCGTGATACTGTGCTCTCAACATGGATGCCAGTATCAATTCCTAGCATTGTGGGACCAGGTACAAATGTTCTACATTATCCGATACCGTGTCGAGTGGTTCATTCGGTCAATCAGAACAGCGCCGCCTGGTGTATGAGAGCGGAACTTTCGATGTATATTGAATGTCTTGTAGAGATCAGCTGATATACTAAATATGGATTGCTAAATTCTCCTGGAGGCGGAAATGTTGCAATATTATCCTTCGCGGGCAAACAATTGTTTCTCCCATACTAAACGCACTGAAAACGTAACTGCGCGCATTGAAAATAATACATATTAAATACTGAAGAATTTTGCAATCGGATACGACTTGGGTGCTCCAAATTACCTCAGAAACGCATAGATAATGAAGATTTGCTTTTTTGATTGTCATATTTTAACTTCAGATATGTCTAGGATCATTCAAATTATTCCAATTATTTTGTCACGCACTGTATAACCAAGGTGCCTTCAGGATATTCGAGTTTTGTCACACAGATGAAAATATAGTTCAAAAAGCGAGTCTGGGCTTTGATATTGGTTTCGTCTATGTATATGACTTGGGTGCTCCAAAATTAATGCTGAGGGCGATAACGTTCATGTGTAAAGAGTTTTAAGCGTTACTTATTCATTAACATATCTGTGATATCTGTGTAGCATTACTATTTTTTGCATGGCCTATACTTATATTTATTCTTTTTTACTTGTATACTGATATCCACCTACTCTTGCATGTGTATGCATGTGTTGATTATGTATTAATTCTTGTTTGTATGCCATACATATTTATTGCTTTTTATATATATTACTTCCCCTTCATGGAAATAACCTACCAAACACTTAACATCGCCAGCCTTTCTCTGAGCAATAACACCTTTAATCTATATATTCCTTTTACATATTCAATCCATTGAGATTTTTTTTATGTATATTCATACAGATTACTTTTATACTGAAGCAATATCAATGACATGGCGCAAATCATTCAATCGAATGGGGCGCCAATACCCTAAATTCTGTCTGTTAACATATCTCAGTTTCAACTGATATCCAAGTTCAATCCCATTAAATCGGATATAATATCATGTATGTCGGACTCGGGGCAAAATAAATCTTGTGCGAATTTTAAACATTTATTATCGCCGGCGGTACTTACTATCGTTACTATTGTGGCAAGTACATGTTTTTGACATTGCATGTATGTAGATTTAGAACAGCTTATGACTGCAAGTCAGTTTATCGGTAAGCACCAGGCAAGGTGTGCCTTATAACCTGGGTATTGTTATCTATTGTATTAGTATTTGAGGTGCGACTCCTTCGTGTTGTTTCCCTGGTAGCAATAGCCGTGTGGACAATTCTGATTGGTTGGTTAGTACAGATTTCAAACTTAATTGATTTCACATTCAATGAAGCACTTGCCATTTCAACATGCACAGAGTACTTGCATTTTGAACACACTCTCGGATTTGATCTTTTTTCATACACTTAACTTGGACCAGGGATATTTAACTCAAGGTTAGTTTGTATCTTTTCTCTGTTTTTGCTATAGGACTGTGCTTGTTGCATCTATCATATAAACTGACTGGAATAGAAGTATTATTTTATAGAGTAGTTTGTTAAGGGGGTGGGGGATACCTAAAAAATAATTTGACTTTTTGTTACAGAGTCCCTTAACAAATGTGGAATAAATGAAAAAAAATAACTGGAATATTCTCTTCAAACTTTCATGTCTGCGAGATACGTCTTGGAGAAGATCAACTATGCAGCATTTCGGGGAACTACCCGAACGATGTGAAACCTAAAGGCCTTCACAAATTACCAATGGAAATGACAATCGAAATATGCTCTCAATATGCACTACATACATTTTACGATACCCAGTACGCATAACAATAGAGGTGATAAAACAAATGGAATGTGTGAAATACCCACGATACATTGGAAACCACAATCTAGAAACTTGAAAGTATAGGCTTTTTCAAAATCTATTTCCATGACACCCTGTCAAACACGATTTTCACCGGGAGTTGTGGGTACTTCATTTGGAACGCAATGTTGTTGTTTTGGGGGCAAGAATTGCTTAATCTACAGAAAAGACAAATTGAAAGAATGACAACTATTGAATAATGAAATTTACGTCTTAAAATTACGCGTGACATACTTGCCAAGACCACAGGTGCAAGGAATGAGCTGAAATATTTACCTATAAATCACGCAAAATTCCACATGTTCAAAATAAGTTCCCGCATCCTGAGCTGTGAAGGGGCAGTGATGGGGACAAATCTGTTTGAAGTTTCATGCTCCAACCTTTTCAAGAATATATTTCCATATTGTTCGATATGGATATTGTTATTGTATTCCTTATGACATTGACATGATAAAAGATATATTCCTGCATGTGTGGTGTGTAGAAACTGTAATAATAATTATTTCATTTAGGGACCATTTCCTGGACGTGCCGATCATTGTGAATTTAGCAATTTGCAGTCAACCTCACCACCAGGTGTCGCTTTCCGCTGCAGGAGTACAGAACAACAACAACGCACAGCAATTGGGGGAATTGGTCTCTTTCTTCAAGATTATGAAGATATTATGTCGTACAAGGCGAGTATGATGTATTTCTGAGGTGTATGAATAATTTCTGTCCTATTTTATGTTCGTGTCAAGCACTAAAAAATGATTTATGCGCCTTGAACTTATGTTTACAACTGCACTCTCACATTGCTGTATTGTTAGGGTAATAGATACTCCATGTAGGGTATGCAAGTAGTATTGTGGGGGAAACCTGTCCAATTTTAATATAGCTGAAGTGCATGTACATCTGTACTTGGAAAGTTTGTTGCAGTTGTCAGCTGTCATTGGATGATTATGAAACTTGGTACACATGTTTCTTATGATTAGAGGATGTACGTGTGCTATTTTTGAGATGAAATATTAATTTTTCTCCAAATTATAAGAAATAGTTTTGCGTTTAGCTGAAGTGCACATGTACATCTGTACACCAGTTTGCTGCAGTTGTCAGCTGTCATTGAATGATTATGAAACTTGGTACACATGTTTCTTGTGATTAGAGGATGTACCTGTGCTATTTAGGAGAGGAAATAATAATTTTTGTTCAAATTTTGAGGGTTTTGTCTAAGTAGGCTGCCAATAATAATGTACATGTATATACATGTACACGAAAAGTTTTCTGAAGCTGTCGGCTTTTATTGGATGAGTTTGACACGTGCTACCCAAGTTCAATGTGATTCGAGGATGTGCATGTGCTATTTAAGAAATATGACATTAAATATGAATTTTTGTCCTAATTATTGCAGTTTAGACTTTGTACGTTTTCATTGATAAGGTTTTTGTTGGGCAAAAAATTACATGTAGATCTGTACATGGAAAGTTTGTTGAACCTTTGGCGGGATGATTATAAACTTGGTGGACATGTTTTCGAAGGACAAAGCTGTCTCGCAGTAATCCCACATGGGACTGACCTATCCAGCAGTAATCCCAAATGGCACAGGCATACCCAGCAGTAATGCCACACGGGTCTGACCTATCCAGCAGTAATCCCATATGGAACTCAACTATCCAGCAGTAATCCCAGACCAGACTGGTCTATCCAGCAGTAATCACATTTGAGACTACCCTATCCAGCAGTAATCCCACGAAGAACTGACCTATCCAGCAGTAATCCCAAATGGCACTGGCCTATCCAGCAGTAATGCCACACAGGACTGATCTATCTATCCAGCAGTAATCCCAGAGCGGACTGGCCTATCCAGCAGTAATCACACATGAGTCTGGCCTATCCAGCAGTAGTCCCACACGGGACAGGCCTGTGCATCAGTAATTTCGCACGGCACTGACCTGTGCAGAAGCAATATGACACTGGACTGTAATATGCAGTGTAAACCCCACATGGCACTGACCTATCCAGCCATAATCCTACATGAGACTGACCTATCGTGCTGAAACCCCACACTGGTTTAGCCTATCCAGCAGTAATCGCACACTGGACTGGCCTCCCCAGCCGTAAACCACAGGATTGCCGTATGCAGCAGTAATCCCACACTGGACTGCCTATGCAGCAGTAATCCCACACGGGACTGTCCTATCCAGCATTAATCCCATACGAAACTCATCTATCCAGCAGTAATCCCAGACAGGACCGGCCTATCCAACAGTAATCCCACTTGGGACTGGACTATCCAGCAGTAATCCCACAGGGGACTGGTCTATCGATCAGTAATAACACACGGGGCTGGCCCATCCAGCAGTAATCCTACACATGACTGGCCTATCCAGTAGTAATCTCACATGGGATTGACCTATCCAACAGTAATTCCACACTGGACTGCCCTATGCAGCATTAATCCTACGACATTGACCTATCCATCCTACAAGGGATTAACTTGTGTGCCAGTAATCCCATATGGGACTGATGATATTGTCAGTATCAGATAATCTATTCCAGTCAGTATTGTCTGTACCACATCACCTATTTCAGACGTTATTATTTGCTCTACATGTTTGCTTTCAATACTGCTGCAGTTTCGGCGGATCACCCCGCAAGGCGAGATGTTGGGGTTCTCAGAACGATTGTTCAATCTTGTCTCTGAAAAATGTACAGCATGAAAATATCATTTTACCAAGGTAAAGTGGTACATCGTCCATTTCTCATCTTTGATTATGATTTTAATGAAGTAGTTTCTTGGGATTCTAAAGATAATATCAGGCCGCACCGTTGTGCTGTAATATCTTCAAAAACAGACACGCTGAAAATATATCCTATTCGATTATCAAGCAGGGTATTCGAGCAGTTAGTCTTTACAAGGAACTATTGTTCTCGCCACTTCAAGTTCAGTTGATCTTCTGGGTTTAAGTTGTTTGTTTCTTTCCATTTTAGTGGAATTTGCACAATATAGATGTCCACAAGAGGAACGAGAAACAGCTCAATGGGCACCTGTCAGATGTTGGGATGCAGCCACAGGATTGTCTTTAAATAAAGGGAAGTGTCGTAATAATTATTTAGTGTATATGTGTACTCTTCTTTCTTTGATAGGCATTTAGAAGTCTGTGTATATAACACAAGGCTATTCTATGGATAACAACTTCTTTATTTCTGTGGGGCTAACGATTTGTTGGAGATACTTCCAACTTTTTCAAAGCTAATGAACTACATTGATTGAAATTGTAGTTTAAGGGCCGCTTCCCATTCGGATTTCGCGGCCCATCAACTCAATGTTTTATTTGGATTTCGCGGTACATTTCTTTTTTTTCTTTTAATATCTTTTCCAGCGCTAAATATATAAATAAATAAATAAATGAATAAATAATAAATAACAATGATAGATTAGCAGGAGATATAAATAGAAGTAAATGAAAGTCGCTATGTACAAGTTCGTAAGTCTCTTTCGGGTTTTTTGGGTTAAGCTATACTAGTAAATATGAGTTCACTGTAGGTCTAATCGCGTGGATGATTCCTTTGTTTGGTACCCCTTTGTACGCACAAAGCCGTCCAGAAAAAACTGGGAGAACCATGGGCGTCTTCAGGATTTTTCGAATCGACTTCCGTAACGACGCCCTTGGGAACAGGGTCGGTTCTTCCAGAAATCTGTGCCTGTAACTATTGCTTGGAGTGTGTATTGGGGCACAGGACGGCAGGTCTACGTCCTATATTGTGTGAAAGTCAAAGGATGATATGTGTTGAGGCGTCATTTCGGTGTCATATATGGGGTAGCGTGTCTGTGTGGTTTAGGATTCGGTATTCTGGTTGCTCAGTTCGGTGGAGTAGCCTGTCCAGCGTGGTACAGGGTCAAGTATCCTGGTCGTTCTTGTTGTCCGACGATGATGATCTTCATGCATGTTCATCTCCATTTGGTGTTGTTTTATAATATTTGTCGTCATCGGTGTTCTGTTTCATGGCTGGTCTTACTCGTCTGTGGTCTTCAGTGTGCTGTGCCTGTATTACAAAGAATAGAAGAGTTTGTAGTTTCTTGTTTTCTGGTGTTATTTTTTGCCATCGACTGGCACTATCGTGATCTAAGTCACACATGATCAATAGCAATAAATAATTAGGTACTAAATATTATAAATAAAAATATTTTTATAGTTAAAGCCGATTGTGAATGTTTGATATAACCTCCAGTCTACTGCCCCTGCATGAAGACCGGACGGTTAACATTCGTTAACGAGGGTTGGAAATAAGGGAACACAATTTGGTCGGAGCTCGTTATTAGGAGCTTTTAATTTGATCAGTGAATTTGTCTATGTTATTGCTATGGCATTTTGAAATAATTAGGTACTAAATATTATAAATAAAAAAAATTTTATAGTTAAAGCCGACTGTGAATGTTTGATATAACCTCCAGTCTACTGCCCCTGCATGAAGACCGGTCGGTTAACATTCGTTAACGAGGGTTGGAAATAAGGGAACACAATTTGGTCGGAGCTCGTTATTAGGAACTTTTGATTTGATCAGTGAATTTGTCTATGTTATTGCTATGGCATTCTGATTGGTTAGTGTCCAAATTTGATCAGTCATTTCTGATCACTGACCCTCATTTCCGCCCCTGTGAAATAGTTTTGACTCTAAGCGTGCTACATTTATTCAAATTTGGTCCTAGGTTTATTGGTGTAACCATATGGTATTAAATGGTAGAGTGATAGTCAGTAGATTTGATGTAAGCTAGTAAGGTGGAGTATACTTTGTTTATAAGAGGTGGTTTAGGATTTAATATAGAAGCCAACGACAGAGGGACATTTAAGTTTTTGAGTTCGTTTTCCAGTGTTCGGTGATAGAGGTCATGTTTTGGGCATTTGAGTATAAAATGTTCTATCGTTTCTTCTTCGTTGTTGCATGAAGTGCATAGTGGTGATGTGTTTTTTATTAGCTTAGATAAGTGAGATTTTAGTCCTGTTTTACCAAGTCTTAATCTTGTGATGATGCGGTCGTCACGTTTGCTGTCTAGCTGGAATCCGCAACTCTGTCTTTTCCCCTTATCTAGAATACTATGTAGCCATCTACCTCGGTTTTCTTCGTTCCATTCTTTTTCCCATTTACTATCTATTCTGGTTCTAATGATGGAATTCAGTTCTTTGGTTCCTAGTCCTATATGCACGTCAGGTGCAGTTTTGGTGAGGCTGTCTTTGGCTGTCCTATCGGCTGCTTCATTTCCTCTAACGTCCACGTGGGCGGGAATCCAAGCTAAAATGGCGTCAATGTCATTGTCTCGTATTTGTGTGCATAAAATTTCTATTTCGTGTATGAGGTCAGGTCTGCTGTCGGATTTGGAGTTCTTTATAGATACCAGTCCGCTTAAGGAATCACTAAGAATAACAGTGGAAACCGGTCGGTTCTGGAGAACCCATTCGAGGGCCTTGATTATGGCGACTAATTCAGTGGTGTATACGGACATATTGTCTGGTAGTTTGAAACCTTCGTGAATGTCAAGTTCTGGTATAACGAATGCAGAACCTGTATTGTGACTTGTGTTTTTGGAGCCGTCTGTATATATTTTCAAGCGATTTTTCCAATGTGTGTCAATATATTCGAGGGCAGTGACTCTTATATGCTCTGGGTTGTCCTGTTTGGTGATGTAGCTATGTATATTCGTGTCCACGTGTGGTGTGATTAGTTGCCATGGTGGTCTATTGACCTTGTCAGTGTCAGAGATACAAGAGATTGGAATGTCGTGTTCTTCGAATAATCGTTCTATCGTGTAACCGAGTGGTGCAGAGTCTTTTTCCCATTTTGATTTTAGGAATTCGTATTCGGTTTTTAGGCCAAAAATTTTGAACTACATGGTACAGATGAGGGTATTTATACAAATGAATAACAAGCAAAAAGTGTCATAAAAACAATCATTGCACAGTGGGTGCTCTCGTGAGCTGGTCATGTCCGGTATATAAAGAGTAATCTGAACAGTGAGTAGGTCTATTGTAACCTACTAATCGTCTGAACCACGTACAGACAATGGGTGATCGCAGATTAAATCTGAAGTGGTTGCATAGTTAAAGTTGACAATAAATATTGAAACTAAAATGTGTGAGGATTATACAATTGATACGGGATAAACACATGGATAAATAGCATAACATGTGAGGAGTCTATAAAGGGTAACAGAAAAGATAACGGTGACGGCGATAATCGCCATCTAAGCTGATAAGGCTGTCGTAGACACTCGGTACAAACTGTCCACAGTCTCAGTTGATTGCGGGCTTGTCATTGATGTGAATGGCTACCTGTATAGTCTCTCTCTTTGTTTGGTCAGTCTGGTGTATAGAAAATTTGTTTTCCCAATTTATCTGGTGTCCTGTATTTTCCCTCAGGTGGTCAGAAATGGCTGATTTTCTGTTTGTTTTATCGCTGGAGGCCTTGTGTTCCTTGATCCTGACGCATAGGTCGCATAGTTTCTCCAAAAACTTTCCTGGCAATAGCAGTCAATTTTGTAGATAATTCCCTTGGGCTGGGGAGGGTTGGTTGGTAGTAGACGTCTGTAGCATTAAGGTGGTTTTAAAGAGATTTGCTGCTGGTGCGTACTACGTCGATGCTGGTTTGTTCATTTATGAGTCGTTTGATGCGGTGATTGGTCTGCCCTTTGCATGGAATAGCGATAAATACAGGGCTGGGGTCTCCAGGAATTTGACTTTGTTGCTGCGGTTGCAGTGTCTTGTTGATGATTCTGTCTACCATGACTTTAGGTTACTTGTTGTGATCGGTGAAGACTGTATTTAGGTGGCTTATTTCACTGGGCAGGCTTCCTATTGAACATGTATTTTTGGCTCGTCTGGATGAGGTGGATATGATGCCGGCTTTAACTTGACTTGGGTGATTGGATAGTTAATGGATATATTGGTCGGTGTGGGTGGGTTTCCCATATACATTGGTTTTGAGGATATGGTTGTGCCTGTGGACTAGGACGTCTTTGAAGGGGAGTTTGTTGTCGTCTTCTATCTCCATGTTGAATTTCATTCTCGGATGTTGGGCATTCAGGTAGTTGAGAAGAATGGTAGGGTCATCACCGTCTTGAAGAATGGAAAAAAGCGTCATAAACTTTTCTGTGCCAACATATTGGCTTAATGCGGGCAGTGAGGAGGGCAGTTGATTCCAGTTCAGTCGTGTATTATTCAGTGATCACCGGTTATAGAGGGGATCCCATAGGTAATCCATGTTCCCGCTCATAGAACCGGTCGCCCCAATGTGAAGTAGGTGGAGTTGATACAGGATTCCACTAATTTCATAATTCTGTCAAGAGATAGGGAGGTTTTCATCGTGGGTCGGGATTCTGTGACTCTTCTCCTGATGGTGTCCATGGCCCGTTCTCTAGGGAGGTTGATAATGAGGTCTACCACATCGTAACTGACCATCC